>JABWIB010000058.1:155102-208752 GCA_016617825.1 Platyplectrum ornatum | reverse complement strand
GGGAGAATACTTTATTGTTGCATGTTGCACACAGATACTGACCAGCGTTACTGTTACACTGTTATTACACTTGGGCTGGAAACATCATCTCTTACCTCTAATACTGATTAAGTTTTTCCCTTAAGAGTTTAAGTCATGAGAGTGTAAATCTGAATCTGACCCATTGTCCACCAATTCCAGGCACACAAATATGTTTTTAGATCATAGGAAAGAGAGCGTTTATCATCAGCCCTTTAGGCAGGATAGTCTCTGGTTATATGGTCATTTAAGCTGGATAGATGAGAGAACTGTATTCCTCCCTAAAGAAACACTTCTTAGGCTCCTCCTTAATTTGTTTCGTCTCACCAGGTTTCAATAGGTATAATTACTGGAAGAGACTGGCCGCTTTTATATACTATCATAGTTAATATATTTATATTACAGATGGTTTCATCTAATTTTCACACAAAACACAAATATGTTTCACTGTTAATGATTGTTGATTTCAGGGGTGGTTGGCAGTAATGGTGAACGATGGAAACAACTACGACGTTTCTCTCTGATGACCCTAAGAAATTTTGGGATGGGGAAAAGAAGTATTGAAGAGAGAATCCAAGAAGAAGCCCAATTCCTTACTGAGGAATTCAGAAAAACCAAAGGTGCGTCTTTTATACATAAAGTTCTACCGAAACAGAAAGTTGGTTATGTCCTTCCAGTATCAAGTCTGAATGTTAGTGGAGGAGCAAATGTTTACACAAGAACTAGTGAGGAGTGAAGACACTGAACCTAAAACTAGTTAATAAGTCTAATGCTGGGTACACATCAGAAGGATAATCTTTCGAATCGACAGATAAAGGACTCTTTCAGCAGATATCTGTTAGTTGTGTACTCACAAAACATGCTGCACTGTGGCGTAACTATCAAGGGTGCAGGGGAAGCAATTGCTATGGGGTCTGCCAAGGACAGTTAATTAATTAGATTAGTCATGGATCATAAATTTGTCATCTATGTTCTAAACTTGTGTATGACTCTCCCTAGAATGTGCATTGTAGGAGGTGTACTTATATACACTCAACGCACTGAGATTTATATATTTCTATATACCCCCAATACACTGAGATTTATATATATATATATATATATATATATATATATTAAACACACAAAATGGAGTCTGCACATTGGTCTGTAAGCTAATACAATGCAGGTGCTTGAAAGGAAAAAGAGTATTTTACACAAAAACAGACAAGAATCCCCAGCACTCATGCTATTAGCCAGCGACAAACTATGCTACTTTATATAATAAATAAAATGGCAGAAACGTCCGTCACATACATGTGCACATACATGCTTAAGCCTCCAGCCACTTACAAGGCCTTTCTGCTTGTGGAGGTCCTAACTCTAAATTTTTCAGAGCCCAACTTTGGGACACATATCATGTATTTCATGTATATATATATATATATATATATATATATATATATATATAAATAATGTTTATTACTGTGTGTTTTTAAATGACAGGTCAACCACTGGATCCAACTTTCTTTTTTAGCAAAGCTGTTTCAAACGTCATCTGCTCGGTGGTATTTGGAGAGCGGTTTGACTATGAAGACAAATCTTTCCTACATCTTTTAGCACTCCTTAATCAATCCTTCCAATGGTTCAGCTCTATTTGGGGACAGGTAAAAAATGGTTTTGTTTGTTTGTTCTTGCATTTTTATTAATACTGTTGCTGCTGCTGGAAAGGAATACAAGAAAATAGCATATGACGTATAACTCCAGTAGCCATTCAGGCAGTGGCCATGTGCTACATTTGCTGGAGTTAGAAGCAAAAGAGCATAGGGTCATATCCAGAAATCATATTTGACTGGATGCTCAAAACAAATGTGGAGAGATTGCTTGTTATATTATGTCAGCTATTAAATGATGAAAAAGATTCTTGTTTAGGTGTATGCTATTATTATTTTTTTTTTTGCATTAATTTTTTCATAAACGTCTCCTCAGATGTACAATGTATTTCCCAATGTTATTGAAAAAATCCCAGGACCTAACAAAAAATACCTAAAGGGCATCGATGACATAAAAGAGATTATTACAGAAAAAGTAAACATGCACAAAGAAACATTTGATCCCGGTAACCCTCGAGACTTTATTGATTGCTTCCTTATTAAGATGGATCAGGTGAGCTTCGAGTTCCTTTTTGCAAACAATTTCATAAAAGTGTTGGGTACGAATATAAGCCGATACGAATATAAGCCGAGGCTCCTAAATTAGCCTAAAAAACGGGATAACTTATTGACTCGAGTATAAGCCGACCTCCCAGTATGTCTGTCTATCACCACTGCGAAAGGCTCATGTCACTGATGGATCATTACCCCCATAGGACTGCATTGTCTCTGGTCTCTATATCCAGCTTCTATAGATCTTCCCCTATATATCTCTATTGTCCCCCTGTTTCCTGCATGTGCAGGGTTAATATAAGGCATATAAGGCAATGTAAAGCTCTTGTGCCATGCTGTAACCTATACAGCATACTATCATGCCTGTGCCAGCTCTGTGGACTCAGTGTGGTGTATTAGTGTCATGCTGCCAGTGCAGTGTCAGCACATCCCTACATCATGACACCCAAGAAAACCCCCCTAAATTTTTTTTTTAAGACTCGAGGGGGGCACTTTCAGCATAAAAAAATGTGCTGAAAAATTCAGCTTATACTCGAGTATATACGGTATATATATATATATATATATATATATATATATAAATTAATAATTATAAAGAATAGACACATTTAATAAACTTAAGAACCATTTAATTTCCAAATTTGTGTTCCTTTTCCTTATTGCACAAATGGGGCTCAATTGTTTCAATCTCCAAAAAGAATTTGAGGGGGGTTAAAATTAAAAAACATTTTCAGTTCTCCCATTATTTCTAATGTTTCTGCAATTTCTGTTTCTGTTCTTTGTTTGGACAAAAAATTCCTCAGAAATGTCCGACTTCAATATATGTGTTGGTGGACACATATTTACACCACGTCCATATCCATTGTTTAAGAATTGAAGCTAAAGATAGATAGATATAACTTGTGATGTGAGTTAAGTTAGTTAAAGTAAAATGTGTAAACTTTGTAATAAATGGGGTCTATTAATGTTGATGAAAATCTTTTGCCTCCCTCTTGTACAGGAAAAGAATTTACCTCAGACTGAGTTTCACATGGACGCAGCTGTCAATACCACATTTGATATGTTTGGAGCTGGTACGGAAACTGTTAGCACAACGCTACGTTATGGTCTGATGATTCTCCTCAAACACCCAGATGTTGAAGGTTAGTACTATGCTGAATTACTGTAATAGTGTTAATAGTATTAGACACGGCTAATATCAGACTTGGATTTGTGGAATAAACTTGTAGATCCAGGACTACGAAAAAGAGAAAAATAGAGTTGAAGGAGCAACATATTGGCATTTTGGAGTTGACCAGTGTTGAAAATTAATATAAAATCAGATGGAAGGTCACAAAATTACTAGAGTCTAATAATAAAAAACACCTTGTGTCAATTTTTCTGCAGAGCAGATACATCATGAGATTGATCGCGTCGTTGGCAGAAACCGGGCTCCATGTATTGATGATCGCTCCCGTATGCCATTCATGGATGCTGTTATTCATGAGATTCAAAGATTCATTGACCTCATCCCATTGGGTGTTCCACACAAAGTTACAAAGGATTTGTACTTTAGAAACTTATTCATCCCAAAGGTACAGATATTGTAGACATCCCAACTTTATTTTCTTGTGTAACCCTATATTCTGTATACAAATAACTTATGAATCAAAGAATGAGTGACATAATTAAACACTGTCTGTCTTCCCAGGACACCACAGTGTACCCAATGCTAAGTACTGTTCTGCGTGATCCCAAACAGTTTAAACACCCCAATGAGTTCAATCCAGGACATTTTTTGGATGATAAGGGAAGATTCCGTCGGAATGATGCTTTCATGCCTTTCTCTTCAGGTATGGCCTTATTTACAACCTACAGTAAGTAGTAGCGTGATAGATATTATAAAACTATAAAGGCATTTATTTTATTTGACCACAACAAGTAAGTGCCTCATGAGAGGACTGTTCTTTCCCAACCATGATTTCACTCTTAGATATCACTCTCACTCCAACCCTCCAACCCTTGAAATTATACTTTCCAAAAGAAACTATATTTCTAATTAGACTTCAATTGCACAAACTCACAAGATGGCAAAAGCCATAAAAGCGTAGAATCAGATTGTAACTCGCAGAGCACTTGTTGGTAAGTGTGGTTAGCAGATGCAGAGCTGTCATATACACACTTCTATGTGCCACTCACAACTACACAAATATACTTCTGATAACCCTACAGTGCTATTACGCTGTCTAAAAACCTACCAATCAGTTACAGCAGAGCTTTAACTTAGGTCCTTCTGGTGCCCCTGCTGTCACTACACCTTTACCATATCTTGTTCCATGTACATGATGTATTCTACATCAAATTACTGGGTCTATAAACAGTTAAGCTGTAATTCCTATTATATTTCTTTTATTTACAGGGAAGAGAATCTGTGTCGGAGAAGGTCTGGCGAGGATGGAGCTTTTTCTGTTTTTCACCACCATATTACAGAACTTTACACTTCGGTCGCACATAGACCCAGAAGAATTAGACTTAACACCACAATTGAGTGGATTTGGGAATTTTCCCCGACCTTACCAGCTGTGCCTTATACCACGATAACCATTTTGTTTAAAAAGTTAAAGCAAGTATTGAACCATTGAAACTGGTCATCTTCTACCAACAGATGGTCAATTGAATATTACAGAGGTGGATATACATAATATAGAAACAAGGCAAATAAACATTGATATAACACAGTCATGTTTAGACATCATGGAGTTATGGCATGAAGGTGCAATTACTTGTCACCAACCAGAGAAAATAAACAAATGGGTTTTTTTTTTTAATAATTGATGTTGTATTTTAAATATATACTGTGACAATTAAATATTACATTTGACTTCAAATAATCAAATGAGGCTGTTCATTTAAACAGAAGTCTCAATATAATTATAATAATATGAAGTGTGAACGGCATGAGCAAGGGCTCCTACATAATTCCATGTTATGCTGACTAGAAAATCTACTGTTACTGGACATAAGCCATACAGGATTATTATGCTTCAGACACATTACATGATTTACAGACTGTCCGGACAACAGATGGGTGGTAGCCCTTAATTAAAGGAAGCATTAAGTAATTGTGTATCTCCACAAGAGAGCGAAAGATGAAATATGGCAGCGCCGCTGCGAGTCCACTTGGGAATGTTGGTGGTGTTTAATGCAACTACTGATAATGTAAAATAACAAATAGCAACATTTCTTAGTAGAGGTAACTACATATATATCTTTACAAAATATTTACAAAAACTACACAATCTGAGTAACCAATAAAACTGCAGCATCTCCATATTTACAGATATATTCTAGTCAGGAATTATTTTTTATTGCAACTAAATGAAGAAATGACCCACGTAAAAAGGGTCGCTATATTGGGTCCTGTATTAAGTTTTGCCGAAAAACTCAACTTCCACAAGCAAATTGTGCAAAGTCAAGTATAGGACAGATTTCTGGATCTGGCCTCATGTATATAATTACTACTGCATAGACAGAATATATATCTATAGAGGTATAGCAGCATTAANTGCAACACCAAGGAGCTGCCAGCACACAATCTAGCTAGAGAGAAACAATACACGGTGTCTTACAAAACATTAGCAAATACATACACAAACCACAAAGCACAAAAGGCACGGTATGACAATATAAAGAATAGTCAGAGGGATGGTAGTATGTCAATACAATAACAAATGTATGNGATCAGTCAAGAAATGTGGACAGTGCAAATTGTCCATAGACACAGTTCCAGTGTATGATAGTGTTTACTACCGCACAATAACTATATAGGCAAAGTTCAGTTATCAATATTGAGGCAACGTTTACTCACAGTTCTCTTGGTGTATTTGTGGTGAACTGTGGAGCCGACCAGTTCGATCACCCAGAGGATTACATGGTATGGACTGGTATGAAGATACAAGCAGGAGAAAAGTCGCATGGTGGTGCATTATATATATATATATATTTATTCTGAAAACTTTAATGATGAGTCAATGCATTCACATGTAGTATGACAAGTATGTCATCATTTATTTACTTTTTTTTAAAATCTTTGTATATCCTAAATAGAATTAAGGCAGATAATACCCATTCTTGGTAGTTGTAAGGCTGAGCTGGTTGAAGCTTTTGGAGAGAAACGACGATGGAATTCCTATCTTTCATAGCATGGCCTGTTCATCCTGAANAGAAGCTGTTGATGGCTGATGTTTCATGTGCCACAAGAGCAGATAAAGGTGTTCAATAGATTTAGGGATCTTCTTCATACACAGATTTCTTTGAGAGTAGATCCAGTAGATGTTGGCCTTTGCATCCTATTTGATCAGTCTGAGTGCTGACTGAGGCAATATGGATGGAGTGAACTGCATGCGCCACTTCAGTTTGCATAGAGAATGTTTAGAGGATCGATAGATGATATTTCAACTCATTCATCAACTATAGTAAATCCATGTGAGTAACTGGTGCAGAGTGCATAAGGCAGTGGGGAGATGAGTGGAGATAAGGGAAAGTTTGCTCCCTCTAGTAACCAGAGGGAAGGCACTGGAGAGATCTAGTAGCTGCAGACATGGCCTTAATATAGTTGAACATTGCAAATTCTCACCATTTCCTCCTTGAATCCTCAATCGGTGGTCACCAGAGAGAATTAGTTCTGCTGGATGGAGGTAGAAAACGATGCTTCTTAGGAGCCTTCTGTCTCAGCAAGGTGCAACCAAGACAACTCCTAAGCCCAAGGGTAGGTAAAGGGTTAACCCAGGATAAGGAATGAAAAATGAAGGTAGCCCCTAAAAAGAAAGGATTTGCTGCTGATCAGCAACACGGAGCTCCTAAAAGACACAAACTGAACCAAGCAAAGCTTTTTCCTGTACTGTCTTGACCGTCTATCGAGTCTACCTAGATCATCAAGAATTTTTTACCCCTTTCAGGTGTGTGTATGCTATTATATTTTTGTGTCATCTGCAAAGTCACATTTTCCATATGTAATCTGGAAAACATGAAAAAGCGCTGTTCCAAGTAAAGTCGCTTGATGAACTCAACTGGTAACATTTCTATCCCCATTTACTACAAATCTCTCTTGTTGGCCCTGCAACCAAGGCCATGTCCACGCAAACATACACTAGCAGTATTATTACTTTATTAATGAATTAATGTCATCTACCATGACATTCGCAAAGATCCCTAAAACTGGCTAGCCGCTACAGCATTTATTGGGACAATCTTCTAATTATCATGTGATCATCCCGATGATTAAGCATGCATTTTACAAATGGCCAATAATCATGCCCAGACTGCTTATGTGCAAATAATCGATCATTATGCATACAAAATATATTGGGAGCAAGATATTTCATGCTGAGTCAATCAGCTCATCCCAAAGCCCTGCCTCCCACTTCGGTTCATCGCTACCAGCAGAAGAGGTGAGTGGGTCTGATATTAAGACCATTTTCCTAGGGGAATATCATCCTGGTTTTCTATCTCAAACCTGCTGGCAGCGATAAGCTCTGTATTGGGAGGCCCATTTAACGCTAATATATACATATACATATATATATATATATATATATATATATATATATATATGCACTATTATAGGACCAGATTCCGTCTGGAATCTTCTAGGAGTGTTTATTTTTTAATTCCAACATGGGCAAGTTCAAATTCAAATCAAGTTTAACATTGAACAATCTTCTGTGAAATTAATCTATGAAAGGTTTAAGAGTGGAATTTCTTTTGGCAGACATTTGTCTTTTCTGTTTGGTGTAACTATGCAACTGTGGCTTAGTATAGCCTTTAAGAAATGGATCTAAAAGTTATAGTACAGTATTAATGTATTGCTTTATGAACTTTGTATGTATTTCAGATTGGTATGTAAATATTTGGCTCAACACAGCTATATTGTAAACAGTTATGTTTACCTGTTGGACTTTGTCCTAGTACATTCGTTAATACTAGATTAGTATTTTATATAAATTGTCATTGCCTTCTTATGAATATATGCTGTTTTGTTGCTTTTTTTAATGAAGCATGTAACATGTTTCTATATTGATTAACAATTATTATGGCTGCATTATTTGCAATAATTGTAGGTTCTGTGTTAAATAAGGAATTTAGTAAATGATAATAGTAATAATAATAATAATAATAATAATAATAATAATAATAATTTATGAATGTATACATAAAGTTCCCTTGAATAATCAAAGGATTAAATATTAATGTATAATTTTCAAAACAAAATACTGCAAGTTGGTTTTCCAAGATAAAAAAAATACATAACTTTAATACTAATAAATTTGTTATCAATATCATTTATAATTCATTATACTTTTTAAGCCTTCCCAGCCAGGCGAATGTGCTGTTATGACTGGATATGCACATGTGCAGATCAGGTACCTCCATTAGGTACAATATTATGAATGTCTCCGCATTCCTCGCCCCTTTTCTCTTTTAAGTATTCCGTTTTTGCAGGGATTAGCCCTGCTAATGCACACCATGGTGTAAGTTGCCTTTGGACAATTACCTGCTTATAAAAGTCAATGTATGTTTGTATGTTTGTTGTAAAATAAATAAAAATAATTTTAAATAAAAGCACTTTATATTATTTATTAGTTTATTTAAAAAAAAACTAATATTTTTTTTTAATTTGTTTAAAAAAAACAAAACTAAAACACTGCACTGTGAGTGGTGTCCAGCGCAGCCATTGCATAAAAGCTGACACAGTACTATTGCCGGGTTTTACGAATGGACTGAATAGTAAAATATTTTGTTAATGCTGGCCAAGCCATACAGTCCATTCATAAAAGCCAGCAATAGTACTATGTTAGCGTTTATGCAATGGCTGTGCTGGACACCATTCACAGCGCACTGGCTACGGCTAGAGAAGCTGGAGCCTATCCGCCTCACCTGCACTAAATTGAGAGCTGAATCTGGTCCTATATTTCTCATGTATTTATTAATTAATTCATCAATCAATCAGTTAAGTAAATTATTACTTGATAACCTAGTTGGGATACATCATGTTCATGCCACTCATCTAAAAGTCAGTTTATGTTAGATTGNATATCAAGATCAGAGAACTCATTTAACCCAGCTGGTATTTGTGCAACCCGAAGTTTTCTGTGCCAAATTCTGCCCTTGTTAAATAATAGCCTGGATAAATAACCCTGACTGGCATTGTATTCGCTTTAGTGTAGAACAGTAACAGAATGGAGATCATTGGAGCAACCACTGTGTATCTTGTAGCCTGTGTCATCTTTCTTACTTTAAGTATATTTTACGCTACGAAGCAGAAAAGAAAGGGCACATTGCCCCCTGGACCACCTGCGCTGCCCATTGTGGGAAACCTTCTGCAAATCAATGGCAAAGAAGTTACTAAATCATTCACAAAGGTATGTTTTTATATGATGCCCTGATGATTTACATGATACATTGGAATACATTTGGGTGTAATTATGTGTATGCTGTTGAAAAAAAAGTTGCATTGACCTTTTGAAGCAATTATTATCTATTTATTAAGAAGTCTTTATATAGCGTTATCATATTATGTACCGTTTTACAATTTGACACTTATTATGACATGACTGGGTTGTAACATAAAGAATGGGTGGGAAAGGGGGCCCTACCCGAGATATACATATAGGCAAGAGGTAATAGATAAGAGAATCTTTCTCACAGCACTTAGTCTCTCAAATATGTCACGGTATTATTTAAAGAAGACGTTCATATAATCCTTTGTATGACTAAGAGGCAATTGGCTATGTAAAAAGGTTTTCTCCAAAATGCCATTGTTTGTATTGGGGAAACACGCTCCATGTTCAGTATGAAGGGCATCAATGTAGATGTATATACACATCTTGTATAGTTTGCATGTAACTGAAATGTTCTCCTGAAATTTCCACTTGTCGCTTTTTCCATAAATGTATAATTTTATTCCATGATATTTGCAGTCTCATTACAATCAACATACATGTTAAAGTAGCAATATATGAAATACAAAAAAAATATTAGGACAAGCTAAAAACACTCCTCTCTACCGACGCATTTCGACTGAATACAGTAATTTTCATTATGTACGAGGGGCAACATTTTTCCTCCTGAAATAACCTCTATGGCATCATCCACTTCCTATTTTCTGTTCTTAAACTATTCTTCTTCTTAGGAGAGTGATATGTGCTAATCTTCATGTCTTTTAATGTGACTGTCCTGCAGCCACACACGTGAAGAAGACCTTGTTCAGAGGGACTCTAAATTGTTCTTTTGGTTTCTCACTATCCAGTGTTTTATATTTCTTGCTGTTTGTCCCTTATGATAGCTTTTAGGTTTTGTCCCACATCATACTACAATATTTCTTTGCTATACAGGTTTTGTCCCACAACGTCTTCTTATCATCTCATTTTCTTCATATGGTCTCATCTGAGTTTAGCAAAGCTGTGTAATGTGTATAAATATCTTTTGACACTGGTTTGTGATTGTTATCTCCATGTAGTTTAGTGAGAAGTATGGTCCAGTATACACCCTATACATGGGTAATGAACCCGTTGTGGTGCTCAGCAGCTATGATGTAGTAAAGGAGGCTCTCATTGACAATGGAGAGGACTTTGCAGCCAGAGGACACATGCCTTTAATGGAAAGACTAACTAGTGGCCATGGTAAGAAAAATCTGTTTGTGCGAGCGCTATACTGTAAACGGTGACCTTATTATTTCTTTTGGTCAAGGGTTATGTTGCAACCTCATTAGGTTTATCAAAGATTATTTTAAACAGAAACTGAATATACTAAAACCGGTCACACTTTAGTGAAGCTGATCACCTCCATACAGACGTTATTTCTATTTGCTTTAAGAGTAATATAGGCTCCAGAATAATATCATACAAAATTATTTACCCTTTCTTTAATATCTTACTGTATATAAAAATGTATATTTCTTGGCACTTTCATTATTAAAAACATTAGTTTGATAATGTATATTTATTCTTACTGAAATCCACCACATGCAAGAGAGGGACTAGATACGACCACTAGTGGTCGTAAGAGCAATGCACAATTTGTAAAGACCAAACACTCATTATTCATTGCAATCATTGTCCACCAATTTCAGGCGCACATATATGTTTCACTGTCAATGTTATGTTGATTTCAGGAGTGATCTCGAGTAATGGTGAACGATGGAAACAACTACGACGTTTCTCTCTGATGACCCTAAGAAATTTTGGGATGGGGAAAAAAAGTATTGAAGAGAGAATTCAAGAAGAAGCCCAATTCCTTACTGAGGAATTCAGAAAAACCAAAGGTGCGTCCAGGAATAATGGATGGGTGGTAATGCTAGTGATGGGGCCCCCTGAAGCTGTCACAGATGCCCCCCTTGTCTCCCCCCTGTCATTGGGTCTGAGCTCAGTTCACAATCCATATGGCTCTGAATCCTTCAAAACTGTCAGTTGTCACCCAACATATCACCAGTCCTGTGCCTTCTTCTACTGGGTCACCTCTCCCAGTCTTCGCACAGTGCTCAGTATCTGTCCGCTTACTCTTTTTCCCTTCCCCTCTTCTGCTCTGGGGTTTTCCTGGGGTCTCTAAACACGCAAACCTGCCCAAGTTTCTCCCTCTTTTACAATGGCTTCTGGGAAATGTAGTTTCTACTCCTAAAATGGTAAAAGACTGTCCATATTTCTTCATATTGAAGCTAAAGTTATTAATAGCCCCTGCAGCACTCCTGGGGGTTACATTACAATGTGGCCAATATCAAGGAGGCACTAATCCCAATGCGTCTCTTAAATTCAGAACCATGCTTTTTGTTCCCAAGTGTAAGTTAAGAATNACATTGTTATGTTACTTAGGATAGACAGACTATACTATACTGTGTGAGCTGTATTAGCTAGTTTGTATTACATCAAATACAGATAGCAATGTTTATTAAGGTATGTTCTTGAATGACAGGTCAACCACTGGAACCAACGTTCTTCTTTAGCAAAGCTGTTTCAAACGTCATCTGCTCGGTGGTATTTGGACAGCGGTTTGACTATGAAGACAAATCTTTTCTCTGTCTTTTAGAACTCTTTAATAAAACCTTTCAATGGTTCAGCTCTATTTGGGGACAGGTAAGGAGAGGATTTTTGTTTATGCATTTTTAATAATACAGTTACCATTACTTAAAAAGATGGCATGATAATAGTATATAAAGTGCAACTCCCATAGCCATTCACGTAGTCTGTATTTCCTTAATGTTTCTGGTTAGAAGCAAAAGAATTTTTATTTGACTTACTTGCTCAAAAAATAAATGTAGAATGATTGCTTATTAATATTCATTCCCATTCATTTACTATTACATCTAAAACCTTTATTAAGCCCATCTGTGTTTTCTGGAGCTTGTACCATTTTTGACACGTTTGTCCCATTTCGTTGAGTATTGTAAGAAACTGGATATATTACTGTTAGTGAAGAATTTGTGAAATGATACTGAAGTGTCTATTGTAAGAATAAAGAGCGAGCTTCATGGGTGAGTGCAGTGGTTTCCTAACTTTTTCAGTCGGAGGCACCCTTAGGGTCTCAACATATTTTCAAGGCACCCCCAAGAGAAAACATTTACCAAGCAGCCCATTTTTATGTTTTTGAGTCAAAATAGCCTAATAACTATTTAGGTGAAGACAGAAATACTTCATATTACCTTCCGATCTTGTGTAGCTCCTGTACAAGAAGTAACATTGAGCTTCAAAGTAACACTAGCAACACGCCATTATATCAGAAAAAAACATTCTGTGGCACCTCAATGGGAGCGTTGCAGCACCCCAGGGAGCCACAACGCAGCTTGGATACCAATGGGTTAGAGATTGTGCATGTTAACCATCAGCAATATATGATCATTTATGTTAATTTATTTAAACATGGATGAAACTAAATCTAATAAAGTCATAGACCTTTGTATGATTGACTTATTTGACTTTGAATAAGTATGTTTGACTTATTTCTAAATCTTAAAAGACCATCACACATCATGTCACTATAATAAAAAATACACACTCTACCAGCTACGGTATTAAATATCTTTTTTTTTATATTTTTCTATTTTTGCTATTTTTCTTGATTTGTCTTGATAATTTTGCACAAATGTCTCCTCAGATGTACAACGTGTATCCTAATTTTTTCGAAAAAATGCCAGGACCCAACAGAAAATACTTAAAGGCCGTTGATGACATTCATCTGTTTATTAAAGAGAAAGTAAAAATGCACATAGAAACACTGGATTCCAATAACCCTCGAGACTTCATTGATTGCTTCCTTATTAAGATGGAACAGGTGAGTTTCAAGTTTCATTACATTATAAAGATTTTATTTAATTTTTAAATCTGTATTTAATTCTTTTGAGATTAGTGACCCAAACTTGGATGTCTTTGAAATCTGTTGAAAGGAGTACACATGAAAACCTTAGGTCCTATGCATAAATAAAAGTCTAAATTGAAATTCTGTTGTAAACTTCTAGGGGAAATTTACTAAGCGGCGAGATTTGAAACTAAAAAATACACACAAAAACACCCATAAATAAACACAAAAATACACAAATACATGTAAAAATTCATTTAAAAACACTCCCAAAAAACATGCTGAAACTCGCCAATACTAAAAACCCGCCAACAAAACACCCAGGTTAGTAAATACTGAAAACCGGTCCCAAAACACGCCACAAACACGCAGCGAGATTCAGCCTGAAACTCACAGCTTAGTAAATACCCCCGATGTAATCTTGAGGCTTCAATATAAATTTAAAATAAACAGGTTTAAAGTATGTTTTTGTAATTTATATAGCATATCCACTCCAGTAAGAAATGCTTTGAAATGTAATTTTTTGTTTTTCTTTAGAAAGAATTTTATGGAAATAATCTCATGGTGGTTTTCTATAATGGTATTGATATTACATTCATTGTCACTAGATGGATTGTGTTGATATTTTTCAATTTATTCAGTGTATAATTTCTCATATATAAGGTTTATTTTCATGGCCATGGTATTTGGTATTCATGTCAAAAAGTCCCATACTTTTTCAGGACGTCTTATATGTATTCACAGTCTTGGAATATGACAGTGCCACCTCTTTTATTTAAAAGTTTTATGACAATTTCTCTGAATTCCATGGCCTAAATTTACTAAACTGTGGGATTGTAAAAGAGGCCCATATCTTGCGTGGATTTATTTTAGCCACAGGGGTACTTCACCCATGTTTCTCAATATAATTATATCATTTATAATAATATAATAATAATTTTTAAAATTTATAATAATATAATTTATGTAACTGATAATATAATTTATGATGTGGTTAATGTGGTTTTGTAATAAAAGGGGTCTATTAATGTTGATGGAAATCATTTGCCTCCCATTTGTACAGGAAAAGAATTTACCTCAGACTGAGTTTCACATGGATGCAGCTGTCAATACCACATTTGATATGTTTGGAGCTGGTACNGAAACTGTTAGCACAACACTACGTTATGGTCTGATGATTCTCCTCAAACACCCAGATGTAGAAGGTTAGTACTATGCTGTAATAATAAAGTTGATAGTATTAGACACAGCTAATCTCAGATTTGTGGAATGATCTTCTTAATCCAAGACTGGAAACATAGTTATCGGAGCAACACATTGGGTATTGGAGAGTTGGAAAATAAGATGAAATCACGTAGAAAAATTACACCTGGACAAAATCATGTTACAGGGGAGGTAGATTTCAGTTGAAAAGCTGTACTATCTGTCTCATAGTTTATGATAATAAGTTTCATGTTCCATTTACAAAGTTTCGGAGTTTGCAAATATTGTCTAATAATTGAACAAATTATATTAAATATTGTGGATTTTGAATTGACTTTTTTCTCTGCAGAGCGGATACACCAAGAGATTGATCGTGTCATTGGCAAAAACCGAGCTCCATGTATAGATGATCGCTCCCGTATGCCATACATGGATGCTGTTATCCATGAGATTCAAAGATTCATCAACCTCATCCCATTGGGTCTTCCACACAAAGTTACAAAGGATTTGTACTTTAGAAATTATTTCATCCCAAAGGTAGACCGATATACTGTATATATTGTATATATCAATTGAAACTAAATTTGTGAAGATTTCCATTCCCTTTTTTTCAACTAAAGTACTGTCATGGTATACTGGCTATGCATAGGCAATAAAATAAAATTGGTTAATATACAAAACCTTACCTTTTCAATTAAGAATACATGCTAATACTGATAATTTACTGTCAAGTTCTCATCTAGAGCAAGTCCCCTCTGCTAGTCCCTAAATTAGTTGCCTGTAGTTATTATTATTAATTATTGAATTCCCATTTCCTGTAATGTTTAAAGAGTAGCAGAGAGAAATTTAAGGATTTTCATACAAAAATTATTTAAACCTAGCCAATGGTTAGTCATTTTTCTCCTGTAGTTATAATTTCTTTAGTGCATTCTAGAGAATAATACTATGGACTGGATCCAGGTCCATCAGAGAAAATCCACATCTTGCTACTTTACGTATAATTTACATATCAGTGACAAAAGTCATACTTTATTACACTCTGTCTGCCTTCCCAGGATACAACAGTCTACCCAATGCTAAGTTCTGTTCTGCGTGATCCCAAACAGTTTAAACACCCCAATGAGTTCAATCCAGGACATTTTTTGGATGAAAGTGGAAAGTTCTGCCGGAGTGATGCGTTCATGCCTTTCTCTTCAGGTATATACTTATGTTACTACCATAGCTTTTAATGAGATAAATAAAGATCATTGTCATAGAATACCAGAAGATTGTGTTCTCTCACAACCAACATTTCATTGTTCTTCCAATAGTCAGAAATATTCAACATTTATAACAAAAATAACTATATTCCTAATTAAACTTTACCTGACAAAAGCAATTAAAACAATTAAAAAAAGGATCTGATCCTACCTCACTAAACGTATGGGATTAGATGCACAGTTAGCAGATTTGGGCCTATGTTATGCACATTTTTATATGATTTCATCAACATAATTCTGATAACCCAGGACCTACAATACTTTTTAGATGACCATGCTGAGGGCTGTCATTAAAGAACCTGTCAAGGTTCTTCTGATGCCCCTGCTGACACTTACACCTTTACTATATCTTGTTCTATATGTTTAATAATAAAATGTATTCTGCAACATCAAATTACTGGGACAATAAACAACATGTTTCTTTCATCTCCAGGAAAAAGAATCTGTGTTGGTGAAGGTCTGGCGAAGATGGAGCTTTTCCTGTTTCTCACCACCATATTACAGAATTTTACACTTCGGTCACAAGTAGACCCAGAAGAAATTGACTTAACACCACAATTGAGTGGATTTGGAAATTTTCCCCGACCTTACCAGTTGGCCTTTATCCCACGTTAATCATTTTTGTTCATATGTCAGTTCATGTTTTAAACAGATGGCCATTCAATATTATAGATGTGGCTATACATACTATGAAAAAAGGACAATAATCATTGATAAAACACAATAGTATCTAAACTTAATGAAATAACTTTTATGGGGAAAAAAAGTAACATGTCCCTGACCAAAGAAAACAAATAATAATTTTATTTTAAATAATTGATTTTTTTTTACTATACACTGTGACTAACTTTTGTCCTTTGATATTAAAAATATATATAAAATATATATTTATAGGCACAGATAATTCAAGGAGTCCGCCAAATTAAACAAGGATTTAAATGGAATAAGAATGATAACAAGTCAAAGTCATAACATGGTCCAGTCATAACATGGTCAAGTCATAACATGGTCAAGGACTCCAGGGTTGCCATTGTATATTGACTACAAAAAATGATATCCCTGGCCATTTGCATTTCAAGATTTTTTATGTCATAAGTGATATATATATATATATATATATATATATATATATATATATATATTAGTGTGAATGTCAGAAATCGACAATCACGCAGCGGCTCGGTGGATGTCAGAAACATTTGCCAAATACCCTCATTTCTGTCGAATGTCGAACACGTGGCGAGATTTTGGTTTTGTGGGGTTTTTTTCCCCTCCGTTGTTCGGTCGCGATAAATTTTTCGCCTCTCTTTCCGAGAGGGATGACCGAGAACTTAAAAACGCACGGTACATGTTCGAAACGAGAAAGGAAAAGGGATAGAAGCGGAAAAACCGACTTCGCGATGCGGCACGTTCGAAACGAGAAAGGAAAATGAATAGAAGTGGGAAAAAACGTAATAAACTATGCGATTCGAATCTTATTTCTCGCAACGGCCGACACTTATGACGCTTCGAATTGCGAAAGAGGCCCCCTCGCTTTTACGACCCCGCTCGTTCGGGGGAAGGCTTCCTTTCGCGAACGACGCACCATGCCGCAAGCTCGGCGACACTTCTCACCGGGCCCCCCCGGACGTACGGGTCACGACGCCGCGCCTTCGCGCTAGCTACCGCAAGGGGGGTGTCGCGTTCTGGGATACTCCGATACTCGAAAATAGAAGGTACTGTGACTCAAGTGATGATTTATTGACAAACGCAAGCAGATACAGCAAGGAATAAACAAAGACTAAATGCCAGGATATACAAAACCTAGACAGGATACGGGCTGGGACCAGATAAGAGACAGACGGAAAGCGATAGAAGTACAGACAACCGAGACACAGATATACAGGGAGAAAAACAAATCATGAACAAATGAGCAAATAAAGGCAATAGCGCAAGAACAAGGGTAATTGACAAGACAGAACGCACTAGGGTACCTGGAAAAACAGCAAACCAGAGAAACAATAACAGAGAACGCTGGGGCTAGGAGAGCAAGGGGGAAACTACAGTCCGATATAGAAACGGGGTAGCAAAGTCCAGGGATGCACGAGGAGTCCAAAACAGGGGCTGGAAAGCCATGCCCAGGTATATTCAAGGACAGAAGACAATCGAGGAAACAGCTAGGAGGAGTTGAGAAATAAAGGCAGCTCGTAGACGCCGTCCATAAGATTCAAACCCCTCTCTTTTCGACATCCACCGGAGTGTGTCGGTGATTGTCGACATACAACGGTGAGGGTCAGAACGTACGAGAAGGTCACGAAATATTCCATCTTTCACTGATGGATTTGGTGAATGTCGACATTCACCAGTGAATGTCGACATTCACCAATTTCTGACTTTCACAGTAACATATATATATGTACTGTCCGTAATAATAATCTAGTCTCAGCCATAAACAGGAGGTAGCATAAAGCAATTTTGCACCTCCAAGAATAGGTGCTGAGGGGCAGTTGGTTAATTTGGAAGTGTTTAATGGAAGTGTTTAATGCAACCATAATAATGTATAACCTTATATAATGTAAGAAAAAGGGAACAGCCTAGAAAATGGGCCTGATATGATAGACTTCTGGGTTGCAGGTATGGATACTACAATATTTATATGTGTTTGAGCTAATAAACATTTTGGTGAAAACATGACCGTGTTAATTTTGTTCTGTATTTGTGGTCATANGAAGGATGAAGAAGGGTCCTATAATTATTGTCTGTGTCTAATAGTGAAGTGTAAAATGAATAGCAAAGAATTAAAATGTTGTACAGTATTTGTTGATTAATTCTTGCTATTGTGATAAACCAGTTTACCTACAGCTGGATTAAAAAATATACTTTATATATATATATATATATATATATATATATATATATATATATACAGTATATATATATATATTGTAGGAGGGGTGCCTTAAACTTCCCAGGGCTAATTAAAGGGGGTTAAAGAAAGAATTTTTATTTTGGGTGGAATTTATAAGGATTCATTTTTAATTGTATCATTTAATGTCTAGATGTGGCCAGAAGCAAATACCAGCAAAAGGCAGGTACACAATTAACCAGATGTTTATGATCTTACCACCTCCCTACAACTTTAGCGAAACACTCATAAGCAGGTGACAAGGCCAAGACTATCTGAGACAGAAAACCCAGTGACCACCATGACGTCGCCCCCCCCCACAAAGAAACATTTCACTCCAGCAATTGCCGTCATTTGAAAGCAAGGTGAATGACAACAACATCAATCCGAGTCTGAGGCAACATATCATGCTCAAGAATAACACGGAAAACAGCAAGCATTGCCCAGGCTAATATAGAACACTTTCAGGGTTCCGGTCGGAGGGATAAAAGGGAGCAGACACTCTTACTCCTGGATGACAGTAGGCTACCGTAGGCAGCGCCTGTGACAGCCCTGATCCTAAACAAATGGATGCCAACCAAACCAATCTCACAAATACATTTCTGAAAAACCCTTTGAGAGAGAGACAGACAGGGGACGAGAGAGGATAGAGGGAAAAAAAGCAGACAGAGACTGGGCAAATAACCTTGTTGGCTGCGCAAAGTAATCCACTTCCCCCTCCCTATTGATCTATCTTACTATTATGAATGCAACACAGCAGGGCGTCGGNAGACAAACGCACATTTGCAACTAGCAAACCGGTGGAACAGGATGATTTAGAAACCACCCTCAGTTCACTGAGGCAAAATAGCCACTGTGCCCATGANAACCAATATGGGCTCCATGCCATCCACAGGACAGGGCCACAGTCTCCAACTGTGCAAAGTCCAGACACCAGGAAATCTTTGCTAAAATTCACAACACCATGAAACTTAGCAAAGAACTCCAAATCTTCCTCAAACGACTTGTATCAGACCCTGGCACAAGCATCCGACATGGCATCATTAACCAACACACCGACATACCGCGGGGAAAGGACATGTGTTGGATCANGGTAACGGGTATCCTAATCAGAGGAGGTGAAGGAGCGGATGGCAAGGAAGGCTTCTTGTCCGGTCGCCACACATAACTGGCAAGCTCGCCCCCTCAGATGCCTGCCCAGGTTGCCCGGGATCAAATCCAGACAAGGTATAAGTTCGTGTCAATGTATAAGTCATTCACTGACTTGAGAAAACCAGGAGCACTTCAGCCAGCACGACTCTATACATTGAAGTACAACAACTGAATGCTACATATTTATAGCTCAATTACGATAACTGAAAGTTGAATGAATGTATTTGTGGTGTAACTGCAGTTAAATAGTTTGTAATATTTTTAGGTCAAGCAACTGTACCAAAAATAATAACACAAACCGGCTCATATTAGCGGCTTTTACTACAAGCGCTGCTTACATAAAAGTGGTAGTATGAACCAGCTTGATAATAAGGTGAAGGCTATAATTTCAATGTTATGTGTGCATGCTCCTGTGAGTATCACTTTAACAGAATATGACAAGCAGCATATGACAGCTTCATCCACTCTGCCAGCAGTTCCTCCAGCTCACATCTATATTACAAGCGAAGGGATTGCAAAACATGCTGTAGGTACCTGTACTCATTTGTGCTTGTCTATTCATGCTGCCATAATTACAGAATGTTCTCTCAATGTTTAAATAAGCAACCTCATGTGCTAAACTTGCTGCCAAGTTCAAATTACCCTTAAAATGTTTATNAAGCCACTTGTAAAACTATGCCAGCTATTTAATGATAAAGCAATGTTCAAAACACAGAACTGGAGTCCAAACAAACGAAACAACTTCTGCTCCTTTGCACTCCTTATATATTTTAGGGTGCTCTCCTCCTATTTAGACACTTCAATTGACTTTTATGGTGATTTTGTAGAAAAAGGTAGCTAGCAGTTTCGAACAATGCAATATAACTAAGTGTATTTTATAAAATACATTGTAGAGGGGGACCAGATCTCAGGGTGTATCTAAGGGTTCAGGGTCCCCTGGCAAGGCAAGGGATTGAGGCACTCAAACCATAATTGTGGAATAATTATACTCTATATAATGTGGATATTTGCAAATATAAATAAAATAAACCCGTTTTTAGATAAATAACAATAGACTGAATCCAGACCTCTGCTTCTGCTCTGCTCGGAGAGCTGTAAGTACAAGCAGAAAAAAATCCAATGCTAGGTCTGTGGGCGCCCTAGGCAGATGTAGCACCACACCCCCTTGCCGGCAAGTGACGGGGTGACCACCTGGCCCGTCCGCCCGCCCTCGCGATTTTTTATTATTTGGGAGGGGGTGGGGGTTCTTTTTTGATGAGTTAGCTGAAGGCAGATGGGTGTTTATGGACTTAACAGCGATACTATGTGCAAAATATAGAGGAGACAAAAATTTATATGTTATTGGACAGCACAGCTAGAAAATGGAGTCTGAAACTCCCTGAACGCCCTACAGAGAGGGGGAGGTACGGAAGCTGAAACAAGGTAGCACAGTGATACACTAAACAGCAGCTTTAACTCATACACGAAAAAACTAAACAGATGATATTATTCTGGAGGCATGATACTCGACATTTTTCTGACAGAGAGAAAAGTCAACCTGATGTTCCTGGGAAGGAAGNGTTATGTAATTGTTATGTAACCTGGTATCAAGCCAAACACATCCCTGCTAATTGACTCATAAATAAGAGCAATTGTCACTATACTTGGTTCAGTGTACAAGACAGCACTTCCAGGATGGATGTTACTGGAACAGTTACTGTGTTACTTATAGCTTCCGCAATCTTCCTGTTTTTAAGTATTATATGGGGTGCTAAACNGAATAACAATGGAAAAATGCCCCCTGGGCCAACTCCACTGCCCATCCTGGGTAACATTCTGCAAATCGATGGAAAAGAAGCCTTCAAATCACTCAAAAAGGTAAGTCCGTTCAGAACATACTGATGGTGCATCTCCCTGCATGCAAACACTGACATTCATTTTACCCCCCCTGCAATTCAACATGGTTTTGCCCATGAGAGTATAACTCATTAGTGTAAGTCATGAGAGTGAAAAGCTGAATCCAGCCCATTGACACTGGGCCAATTGTTTTCTCTAAATACTAATGTAACATCTCTAAGCTTGACATCATTTTGGCTATACTTAACAAATAGAATGTCAAGCTGTTATACAGGTCCGTTCCCCGAGAATTTATAATTTCTTTAAAGGGATGGGGATTTTTATATTATACAGTACATTTCACCCTTGTGTACAAGTTTACAGAGTATTTCTTTAAAATACACATTTTAACAATGCTACACTTTAATAACCCATCACCCATTGAATTGACAAAATGAGAGAAGAGGTGTTCCTCACCCCGTGCTAATTGACACGGAACTTACATCATGTGCAGACAAGGTGGAAGTTGGCTGTAAAGCTCTGAAGCTGGTGTTTGTCCTTAGGTCAATTACCTGCTTCTAAACCGCAATGCATGTCTGTAGGAAAAAAACGAAAGAAAAAACTTTTCAATATTTATTAGTGAGTTTTTATTTTGTAAAANTGTTTTTTAATCCATTTTTTTAATAAATAAAAAACAAAAACTGCACAGTGAAAGCTTCCCAGAACTGACATAACATAAAAGCTGGCTTTTCTTGAATGCACTGCATAGTAAAATATTTGTTAATGATGTTAATGCGCAGGGGGAGGGGATAGACACATTGAGGTATATTTACTAAGCGGTGAGATTGCAGTGAGATTGGAAAGTGTGGAAGTTGCCCATAGCGACCAATCAAATTCAAGCTAATTTTACAAGTTTCATTTTACACTTTAGAGAATGTAAACTCAAATCTGATTGGTTGCTATGGGCAACATCCCCACATTTNAATCTCACTGCAATCTCAACGCTTAGTAAATATACCCTGTTGCATGTCTGTCTCAATTCAGAGCTGCATGTTTTTGAAAAAAGCTGCACCCGCTGTAAACTTTGAATCAGCCCGGCTATCTTTCGACTAAAAGTCAGACCTGGGTACTTTTCACTTAACAGTCCAGTAATTCAGCAGGATGAGTGATTCAATCTGTGGTAAATACACTGAGTAATGGTGAAGGGTAATGATGAAGTAACTAATCAACAAAGAATAGAAGTTTTAAGAAGCCTGAATGTCACTGGTGACACCACTGATGTTTCCTCCTCTGATGCTTCTGTCCCCGCAGCTTACTATCTTTTGCTGCGCCATTGCCGCTGTAGCTCTGTTTCCTATGAAATACTTTCTGCTAAAATATTCACATTTTTAGCTCACTGCTTCACTTTTTATCTGCCTCTGCTTCCCTTCACTTTATCTTTTCTTACAGAAACTATTTTCCTCCCGTTTCCACCGATCCTAACTCTCCTCCCTACTACAGGTCTGCTTCCATTTTCTCCCCTCAGCCATCCACCTCAAAACCGTAACCGGCACCTGCCAACTGCATAAGGGTCCTAAGAACTTTCTTTACGAACTAAAAGCTGTCAATGATCAATCTCCGGTCATACAATTAGGAATAAACACAGCTGAGTGGAAATAAGTAGTTTAAATACACCCCAAATAGGCTGCATCTGATACACGAATAAAATTGTGCAAGTCAAGTTACTAAGTTATATTGCAAATTTGTACAAAATGTTTTTGTTTTGTAGGGAAATAGTCACAAACTGGCGTTTTGTTAGTGACTTTCTTTTAATCCACTGCATGTGAATTACGAACCTTAAGAAATGTATGACTTTCACCAGTTTGGCTATAGATTGCAGTCTGATTTTGATTGGAAGTGCAGTATCAGATAACAAAGTGATTGCACAGTATGTCTAGTCATACTGGTGAAAAAAATATATTTTGTTTCTAGGATTTAATTATGATATATTCATTTACCTGTGTTGAAAGTCCCATGCACATAATATAATGACAGCGGCCTGTATCTGTTTCCTCCTGGACAGCTTGGTGAAATATATGGTCCAGTATATACCCTCCACATGGGTACGAAGCCAGTTGTGGTGCTCTGCAGCTGTGATGCAGTGAAGGAGGCTCTCATTGACAATGGGGAAGAGTTTGGTTCAAGAGGACACATGCCACTGCTGTATAAGATTAGTGATGGAGGTCACGGTAAGGGATGTCCTTGTTATAGCCTATTTTTGTAGGCTATTTAATATGGTTAGTTTGTTTAATAAACCATCATATATGTTCTCTATAAAACTGTCTCTTATCAATTTGTTCACTCATTTTCATGTCAATTATATCAGTCACATGGACTTTCCCCATTTATAAAATTTATCAGGGCTGATCGGTAGTAATGGTGAACGTTGGAAACAACTCCGTCGTTTCTCTATGGTGACTATGAGAAATTTCGGGGTGGGTAAAAGGAACATTGAAGAAAGAATCCAAGAAGAAGCTAGGTTCCTTACTGAAGAATTCAAGAAAAGCAAAGGCAAGTCATTTTAAGTTAATGTAATTATACTACCANAATGCCTCCAGTCCAATAACCAAATATTTCTGTCCAATTAAATATTATCCCATCATCCTCCTAAGTTACTGATGCAGAAAGAAACATCTGCTTNTGCTGTGTTCAGATGTTCCAATCATAGCAAATGCCTGCAGAGTGCTAGATCCTAACTATTGCGTGGTTAAGAGGATGCCATGCCATGGGGATGACTCTGACATCTGAATCTGGGAGGTTAAATAGATATTGTCTCTCATCCTATGTACCCAATATATGCTTTCTGTCTCTCCCTGCCTTAACTTTGGAATGACTTCAACATACGTCTAGATTCTGAGGATCCAGATTTCTGCATAAAGTCTACTGCATGTGGATGTGTGGTGACGAAAGTTAGGAATTTTCAGTAGTTATCATCGGCAAATGTCCACAATTCAAAAGCCTGGATTTGGTCAACAAAACACATTAAGGGAGTATTAATGCCTGCATACATTCAGACATACAGAGGGCAGAATAATAAATAATAATACCTGGCCTCCATGTTACCCATCGACTGAGAATTGTAACCAGCATATACTGAACCTGAAAGGTTGAGCATTTTTTCTGTGCCTTGTCTACTTATAGGCCAGGTACTAGACCCAACTTTCTACTTCAGCAAAGCAGTTTCAAACATCATCTGCTCTGTGGTATTTGGTGACCGGTTTGACTATGAAGACAAATCTTTCCTACACATTCTTTGTCTCTTCAATGAAGTCTTTAAATNTATTAGCTCTTTCTGGGGACAGGTAAGATACAATTGTGGTTGTCAGTTACCTCACTTACTTTTATTTATTGAGCTAACTTCATGCTTCTCAAACACCATTAATGTGCAAATATCTCTTTAGATGTACAATATCTTTCCCGAAGTTGTTGGAAAGCTGCCAGGTACTCACCAGAAACTCTTTAAAGTGGTCGATGAAATTAAAGCGTTTATTTCAGAACAAGTGAAAACACACAAGGAGACACTGGATCTAGGTTCTTCTCGAGACTTCATTGATAGCTTCCTCATTAAAATGGAACAGGTGAGATCCAAACTTATTCATTCATAAACAAGCAATCTGTGACATTTTTAATATAATATAACACTATACCATTTGTTTTATATAATGGTTAAGTAATTCTTTAAAAAAAAAAATAGGTTTTGACCCTAACCACTGGTGTCATATATTTCCAGATATTTAAATGTAAGTTCTTGTTTCCCATTTCGGCAGGAAAAGAATTTACCAGAGAGCGAGTTTCACATGGAAGCCATTGTCAATACCATATTCGATTTGTTCATAGCTGGTACAGAAACAGTTAGCACGACACTACGTTATGGATTGATGATTCTCCTAAAACATCCAGATGTTGAAGGTTAGTAGTTTGCTAGGAAACCAAATAAGAAGAACAATGATAACATTTAGCCCAGTAACATAGAAAGGGAAGGCTAAGTTTGAGNTAATAGTTGAAAATACAATATCAACAAGTTAAAGGTCATAGTTTTGCAGATATTTCACATATTTTGGGTAATAATACTACAGTATCACATATATTTGTGAAACATAAATACACTGATTGAATGTCCCGTTGGGTCCTTTTGCGACAACTTATAAGTAAATATTAATAACAATATGGAACAATGCTACTTTTTTTTCTTATTTTTAGCTAATCATGAACAGATAATGGAGTCTTGATCTAAAGTTTGATCACAATATGAGTTGATATAAGCCACAAATAATGGATGTTTGTGCCCCTTACAGAGCAGGAAAAATCTGGAAGCTAATGCCCTGGTAAACTTTGTTAGTTCAAATACATATACACTTGAAATTACAGGAGCGGACTAGATGCATATTCCTTGTTTTATACTAGTCCCTGACTAGGGTTTACATTTCCAAAAACCAGTGGCAATTCCTATAATCTGATCTCAAGATGCCATTAAAAGAAGCCCACATTTGTTCTGGCCTTTCAGTCAAAAAAATAAAAGAAAAAGAAGAATATTAGAAACCAAACCTCAAAATGGGCAATCAGAATTGCTTATCCCCATAATATCCCCAGAAACTGTGATGTAACTTAGCAAATAATATGAAACCAAGACTTTGAGACTTTTATTGTATCAAAGATCCTTAAAGGGTTTTAATCTATGTAGAACACATCCATGAAGAGATTGACAACGTCATTGGCAGAAACCGGGCTCCATGTATTGATGACAGGTCTCGTATGCCATACATGGACGCTGTTATTCATGAGATTCAAAGATTCATTGACCTCGTTCCAATGGGAGTTCCCCACAAAGTATCTACGGATTTGAAATTTAGAGATTTTCTCATTCCAAAGGTAAGGTCATATTTGTATTCATTATAATGTGTTAACAGTTTTAAACTTGGGGAGATGGTGGTATTTGGAATTCTTNACATTGACTGTTATGTTATAACACTCAATCTAAAATGTTGTATAGGGCTGGGTGATTAGGACTTTTTTGTGGAATAGTGTTGGCGTATTTTTTATGGTCTTAGCCAAATGAAATCATACATCGATACATACGTTATTCATACACTGACTTCATTCCATTGGGAATTCAACACAAAATGGAGCACAAATCAGAAATGTTTTTATGATCCAAATGTGGAATGAGAACGGACATAATGAAATAGTTTTTTTTATATAAAAATGACAATTATAAATAAATGAATTTCTAATTTGCCATATGAGCCCATATAACAGATGATGCTGACTGTCTTCCCAGGACACCACTGTGTATCCAGTGTTGAGTTCTGTTCTACGGGACCCCAAGCAGTTTAAACACCCACATGACTTTGATCCAAGGCACTTTTTAGACGATGAAGGAAAGTTCTCTAGGAATGAGGGATTCATGCCTTTCTCTTC
Organism: Platyplectrum ornatum; assembly: GCA_016617825.1. Classification (NCBI taxonomy): domain Eukaryota; kingdom Metazoa; phylum Chordata; class Amphibia; order Anura; family Limnodynastidae; genus Platyplectrum; species Platyplectrum ornatum. The sequence continues at coordinate 181,495 of JABWIB010000058.1, read as the reverse complement.
AGGTTTGTATACAGAGTTAAAACATATATGTTATAATGAAAGGTCTTTAACCCCAACCATACAAATAAATCATTAGATTACACTGTGTAACTGAATGCATGGCAATAAGCATGTGGTTTAACATAGCCAAAATTGTGAATTGTTCATCTACGTCGAATCCAAGGTTCAATATGGTCATGTCTCAAAAATTGTCTGCATATGCTATTGTGTGTAGAAGTGGGACCCAGCATGATTGTTGAAATTGTAGAGCACTATATAACAGAGCTATATAAAAACCTGTTAATAAAGAAATAAATAAATAATGATATGATTTCTGTTTTTTACACAGAGGCTTAAAGTTTTGCCAAGCCAAGATGGCTGTTTGTTCCAACATCTCAATATTCAATGATTAAGAACCTTGTATTAATTTTGTGAACCCTAGTTTAGTCACCTATATAGAAAAATGAAAGTCACAGGTATAAAAGAAAAATTCTAAATTACACTTGATCTTTGGATTTTATGTAAATACCCTCCATCCTGATTACAATTCGGCTTCCCCCATGTCTTTTGATTCTCCTAGACCAGTGGATATGAAGTACTATGGCATCTCATTCCAGTTCCACTACAGCACATATATCAAACATCATAACCAGAATAAAAAGCCATCATTACATTTCTAATTTAAATAAACTATTATAGTTGTCTGGCACTGTAGACAATTAGGTGCTCATTTTCCTTTTCTCCTTATCTTCTACAGGGAAGCGGATGTGTCTTGGAGAAGGTCTGGCTAGAATGGAACTCTTCCTGATTTTCACCACTATTTTACAGAACTTCAGTCTTCAGTCCCTGGTAGACCCAGTACAAATAGACTTAACTCCGCTAATGAGTGGGTTTACAACTTATCCCCGGCACTACCAACTCAGCTTTATCCCACGCTAGTCATTGATGGCTTGTGTGCATTTACGTGGCATCAGTCAAAGACTGTATACACTATATTTCTTATGCAAAGCACAACGATTTCCTGCTCCTTGAGTTATATTGTTGTCATGACACAGTGCCGCAAAGAGCTGAGCAAAAAACTACAGCTTTCCACCAGCAGCTAGACACCGGTAACTAAATGGTTACATATTTTAACTTACCTGAGTGACTGCCAGCTGATAGAAAGCTGCCAGTGCTTTTAATCTGCTCCTTGCAATGTATTGCTAATGACACTACCATAAGCAGAGGATCACCAGCTGCATCTACTGATGACCATCTCTCTACAACATCAGTGGGCAACAACCCGGACCTCCATTGGTATGTACCAGACATTCCAGATGACATGTACAGCCCTGGATGCTGCTGTTGGTGCCTGCCCCAGTAACATAACCTAACATAACAATAACAGACACAAATCCAGGGTCAGAGCTTTGTCATTTTTATTTGGAGCAAGTTGAAGAAGAAGATTATTATAGTTCATTAATAGAAACCACTTAAAGTACAAGTTGAATGTTCATTTATGTTCTTCTCAGTACAGACATACAACACTAATATTTATCACAATATCCAGGGGCATCTAACCATTCCTGAATGTCTGGTGGCATGACATTGTTGTAGATAAAATCCATCAGAGAACTGAAAGCATCATATGATTATTTCTCAGCAAAGGATAGACCAGTCATTCATTCATTCATTCATTCGTTCGTTAATTCATACCTTTTTTCTTTACTACGCTCATTTTTTCATTCATTCATTCATTTATCCATCAGACATGAATATTCATATAAAGAAGCTGCATCTAATAATGATTGTTTTTTGCTTGATTTATTTTGAAGCAGATATCACTACCTCAACTGCATTCTCATTGTTGTGTCCACACTATAGACTCTGTGGTTTGTGGGAAAATATTGTGTATATATATATATATATATATATATATATATATATATATATATATATATATATATATATATATATTTATGATTTCCAGGTCTAATCTAAATTGGAATAGAAAATAAATTCTATTGAAAAACCCAAATTTTTTTGTGAATTTAATTATTGCACTAGATCCTACTGTGTGTGGTCGCGTAAGGTACAATTTGCTTCTTTTCCCCAGTCTTTCAAACACAAGTTCAGTTAATGAAGCTAACAAGTTAATGAACATGTTGGACAAGCATCATGTCTGTCACCCCTGTAAAGGCTCATGTCACTGATGGATCATAGCCCCCATAGGACTGCATTGTCTCTGGTCTTAATGTCCCAGCTCCTATAGATTTTCCCCTATATATCTCTATTGTCCCCCTCTTTAAGGCTATATAGGCAATGTAAAGCACACTATCATACAGCACACTATCATGCCTGCGTCAGCTCTGTGGGCTTAGTGTGGTGAGTGAGTGGCATGCTGCATTCCAGTGTCATGCTCTCTCCATCCTTTACCTTAGCTCCATCTTAGCTCTGAGCAATGTGTGCAGCTCTGATATCTGGGGACAGAGAGGAAACCACTGCCACACAACAGGATACCTAAGAAGACTGCAAGCCAGACCATACCAGCTGTACTCTGAGTGACCGATCTGAATTTAAAGTGACAGCAGTGGAGGTAATGAAGCTACATAGAGCCGGCTGATTGATGTGATCGAGATTCGGCTATGTGTACTGATAACTGTAACGCAGACCCAGCAGCACATCCCTGCATTATCCAAGCAAATGACTGGGGGGGGGGGGACTTTTATGTGCTGAAAAACTAGGCTTATTCTAGAGTATATATAGAGTCTCATAGAGCTGTGGAGTCTCACATGTCAGGAACTTCCTAGACTAATGAAAGATACACACTGAAGTTTTTCAAACAAACAAAAAAAACATTCTGCTCACAATCTGACGTCCCGATCAGCTGCAAAATGCCTCTGTACACACTGATCTCAGGTTTTCTGAGGATTGTGAATACAACACAAAATACTACCCATAAACCTTTGCTGTAAAGGTAAGCTGCAATTACATGTCTATCCACAATAATGTGTGTACCCTTCTTAAAATATTCCCTGTAGTTGATGTAAATTATTGGAGTAATACACCCATGCCTAGTTTGGGCTTGAGGGAGTAAGCTTTTATTGTAAATGGATTGTGACACTCAAGACAAAACTCACCTATGACTGTGTGGGGACTATGTGCATTTAGCTACCAATACATATATTTTCAAGTACTGTAACTTTGTGATGTTGAATGGCTAGCTAGTGGTACACTGTTGTTTTGCAAATAAGCAAATATAGCAATTACTTCCCAGCTACCTAAAATAATAGCGACTAATTGTAAAAGGCTTGAGGAAAATCTGTGATTAGCGTGGAATGAAGCACAACTGGTAGGGGCGGGGGAAGTTTCCAAAGCCGCTCATTAGTGGCGTTAAATCTAGTTCTTGTGTGTCCACTGGAGACCTGAGATTAAAGTTCTGTAGAATGGTGGTGAAGAACAGGAAGAGTTCCATTCTTGCCAGACCTTCCCCCAAACAGATCCGCTTCCCTGTAAGATAAAAGAAAGAATGAGCTAGCAGTGGTAACCAGGCCCTGGATTCAGGCTTCCTGCCACTACCCAGCTTCCCAACGCAGAGTGCATGGTTAGCAAGGGAGTATATTAAATTTAAGTCCCAATAACTGCTTAGATGGACCAGAACCATGTATTTAATAGCAATGCTAAATTTGCATTCCTGACTGAAATATTTAAGATGTTTTCTACAGAAATTTACAAAAATAGTAATTCTCTTCTGAATACAATATTGTAAATACAGATAATTGGAACTCTCAAATAGTGACCTAAAAGACTTAAAGGTTTCTGCATTCAATTTTTTCTTTAGAATAAAAACTGTATATAGAGTAATATAATATATTGCTGCTTTCTCCTTAATAATTACCAGTACTCAACGTTTACCTGAAGAAAAAGGCATGAATCCATCATTACGACAGAACTTTCCACTCTCATCCAGAAAATGTCCAGGATCAAACCGATTAGGATTCTTAAAATGCTTGGGGTCACGTAGAACAGAACTTAGCATTGGGTAGACTGTGGTGTCCTGGGATTACAATAAATGAGACATGAGGAACTATTTTAAGTATTGTAAATAATTAAAATACATTTATACATTTTAATTAATTATTATGTTTTTAATTCTATATAATATATACATTATATAGAGATAAATGTAATAAGAAAGAAATTAATGTAACAAAAAATTGATGCCCTTGATGAATATTCCCTAAATACAAAAAATAATATTTTAAATACATTGTCAAAAAGAATTCAGAATATATAGCAAAAGTGTTCTGATAAAGACTGCTAAATGCGTGAGCTTCTTTTGTTACCCCATTCCATGTCACACTTATCACAGCCCAGATGAATATTGCATTGAATATTATATTTAATTATTTGAAATATATTCACTCATGGAGACCTTTATATATATTTAGGGAATATTATTTGTTTATTATATTACTTATATAACTTTTCTCTTTATAAAATTGTAATATTTTGTAGCAATTAAACATAATTAATAATTACTAAATAATTATTTTATTCATTTGATTTGGAAATATAGTGCTACTGCTTTTCGTATACCTTTACATCTGTAGACAGTATAAATATATAAATGTAGACATACCTTTGGAATGACAAATTCTCTGAAGTGGAAATCTTTAGTCATTTTGTGCGGTATTCCCATAGGGATGAGGTCAATGAATCGTTGAATCTCATGGATAACAGCATCCATATATGGCATGCGAGAACGATCTTCAACACATGGAGACCGGTTTCTGCCAATTACATGGTCGATCTCCTTATGAATGCGTTCTGTGGAGATGTTACAGGAAAAAGTGTGTTTCATATGTTTCATTAAACCATACTGTACTGTACGTAATCATAGCCCCTTTCAATCTGCGGCTACACAGATATCTTGTACCATGTCAGATATATGAAGGTAAGGGTAATATATGGACATTTCTCATAACTCCATGTTAGGGGAGTGTCCTTTTCCTTTCCCACATGACAGTTAGGATTGCACAGTACTCAGATTTTGGAACTTTGGGATTCATTAAGTAATAGCTAACCTGCAGTCATAATTATGGTCGTCAGGCTCGTATCTCCTCGCTGTGAGCCTTAGGCTTTAGAAATGCTTACCCCCTCTGGGGAGGTCCCACAATGGCATGTGGGATGACCGCAGACATCGTAGCTCCTTGCTAATTTTCTCAGTGCATGTGCAGTAAATTTTTGGGACTTAGAATATGTCTAAGTGCCAGATTCAATACTGCCGTGTATGTTCCAGGACAATGGAGCTTCGTCTCTTCACTCTTTACTGAATCTTTTTATCTTTTTTTTAACTACTGGATACCTCAGTGTTTCATATAAACATGGAAAACCACTGGGTTTTTTTAGTCCGAATTATTATTAGTTTTTTAAATAATTTTAACCAACTCTTGATCACTTCAATCCTAGCTAATTCAGCCCATTTTAATGTGAAAATGGACTTTATCACCTGAAATCCAAGTGAACGTCTGCTAGTAAATGGAGCCCAATGCTACCGTTGCAATCTGAATTGAGCGATTATATACATTTAATAATATCATCCAAGAGCTCTATTGCTTTTGACTTTTTTTCTATATAATCTATTTGCCGTTTCAGCTTTGATTCCCCTGTGTTACTAATATTTAAATCACAGTACAAACCTTCAACATCTGGATGTTTAAGGAGAATCATAAGTCCATAACGTAACGTAGTGCTAACAGTTTCAGTACCAGCTCCAAACAAATCGAACGTGGTATTGACAATGGCTTCCATGTGAAATTCACTGTCTGGAATGTTTTTGTCCTATGAAGATAGGAAGAAGAAAATATGTGACACTGTGCTACTGTGTATTTTAACGTGACGGCAGATAAAAGCCACATAGTCCTAGCATAGTCTGCCCAATTGTGTATGTAAAACTATACTAACCTTATTTAGTTCTCAATTTTGTTTGTGACCTTTACTCCTCACCACCTGGCGACTTTCCTTGATATATTTGAAAACTACTATAATAAGGCCCCCCTTCCTTCTCTGCTCCATGCTTTATACATTATTATCTAATGTATTTATGTCCTTCTGGAGATATGGCCTCCAGAACTGAACGCAGTATTCCAGGTGAGGCCGCACCAGTGCCCTATAGAGAGGCATTACTACTTCCCACTTTCTGCTACTAATTCCTCTCCCTATGTAACCAAGCATCCGACTTACCTTTCTCATTGCTTTGTTACATCACCCATATTCCACATGACACAGAATGACACTCACCTGTTCTATCTTAATAAGGAAACAATCAATGAAGTCTCGGGGAGAGGTGAGATCCAGTGTTTCTTTATGCCTTTTCACCTTTTCTGTAATAAATTCCTGAATCCCATCGATGGATTTGAAGAATTTTTGATGAGGTCCAGGTACTTTTCCAAAAACTTTAGGATAAACGTTGTACATCTAAAGAGATATTTGTGCAATACATTTGTAGAAAGATGGGCATTGAGTAATTTTAAATATCACTTCCTACTGCATTTGGGTCTTACCTGTCCCCAGACAGAACTAAACAACTGAAAGACTTCATTCAAGAGACCTAAAAGTCGGAGAAATGTTTTGTCATCATACTCAAACCGGTCACCGAATACCACTGAGCAGATGACATTTGAGACAGCTTTGGCAAAATAGAAGGTTGGATCCAGAGGTTGACCTGTAATCATTGAATAGGCAGACACTTATTATTAAATCCTATATACCTGTTTTTTTTTTTTTACTTTGATTGAATGAAAAAAGACAAGCTAATGGTGTTGTCCAGCCTGTTAGTAGATACTGGCATGTTCTGTCATAGTCACCCAGTTGCCAATTAAAAAAAACACATATGTGACCAATGGCATAACTACTGTAGGTGACTACTGTAGGAGGGAGGTGACTGCTTTGGAGGCTGGAGCAGAGGGAGAGAGACCGTAGGCATCTACCCATTGATATTCCAGCTTCTTTGTTCTAACTATGAGCAATTTATTCAGAGTTGCTAATTGATGTCGTAAAGAGGGGACTATTAAATATGGATAGATAGATAGATAGATAGATAGATAGATAGATAGATAGTAGCAAATAAATAATCACCTTTGCTTTTCTTGAATTCTTCAGTAAGGAATTGGGCCTCTTCCTGGATTCTCTGTTCTATGCTTCTTTTCCCCATCCCAAAATTTCTTAAGGTCATCAAGGAGAAACGACGCAATTGTTTCCAGCGTTCCCCATTACTGGCGACCACCCCTAAAATAATGTAACATACGATGAATAGTAAAAAAAGGTCCTAAATGCAGCACCAATTGAACAATAGTCTACCTGTGTTTCTGAATTATTATTATTTATTTGAGAACCCCTTGGACTATCATTTCCTGTGTCTGTGTTTATTAACTCAACAAACCTAATTATCTGATAACAAAAGCCCCAATGACTCCTGAGCCTAAATTTACCAAACTGTGGGATTATAAAATTGCATAGCAACCAATCAGATTCAAACTTTCATTTTACCCTGGAGAATTGAATCTGATTGGTTGCTGTAGGCAACATTCCCACTTATTCAATCCCAGGACTTTCATTATAGTTTTCTTACCATGACCTCCATTGCTAATCCTGTCCAGCAGTGGCATGTGTCCTCTAGCTCCAAACTCATCTCCATTGTCAATGAGAGCCTCCTTCACTGCATCACAGCTGCAGAGCACCACAACCGGGTCCATGCCCATGTGGATGGTATATACTGGCCCATACTTCTCACTGAGCTACATGGAAAACAAGAAACACTTTAGACCAATCTATTCTTAAATTCTGTTATACCTGCACAAGGATTCATAGCTGCAGTTGTGTTAGCACCCAGATTGCACATAACTAAATAAATTGTGCATGGTTTTACAAAAGGGTATATTTCTGTCCCCTCATTTGTCCCCTCATTATGTTCCTAACAATTCTCTGTTAATGGGCTGGATTCAGCTTTTCACTGTCATGACTTAGATTCATGAGTTACACTCTCATGGGTAAAACCATGTTAAATTGCAGGGGAGGTAAAATGAATGTTAGTGTTTGCATGCAGGGAGAATACTTTATTGTTGCATGTTGCACACAGATACTGACCAGCGTTACTATTACACTGTTATTAGACTTGTGCTAAGAAACATCAGCTGTCACTTGTTATGCTGATGAGAGTGTAACTCATGAGTGTAAGTCATGAGAGTGAAAAGCTGAATCTGGCCCAATGTGAGTAATATCCACATTTTACATGCAATGAACATTGGAGCCATCATTAAAAAGGATTATTTCACAACCACTGGAGCTCTTAGTTGAAATACTGATGGTACGTAGTAATGTCCTCAGTTAACATGTTTATGTCACAAACACTAGTACCCTAGTTGAAATGTCCCACAATAATGTTATGCCACAAACAGTGTGTTAATAATACCACCTAGTTACACTAGATAGACATACCTTTTTCAGCGATTCAAACACCTCTTTGCCATTGAGTTGCAGAATGTTGCCCAAGACGGGCAATGGCGGTGGTCCTGGGGGTAGTTTCCCCTTTTTCTTCTGTTTCCTAGCTAATGTTATACTTAAAATCAAAAAGAACACACAGGCTATGAGAAGCACAGTAGTTGCTCCAATGATCTCCATTCTGACAATGTTTTCTGCTACACTGAAGCTAACCCAATGCTATTCAGTCATATTTATACAGGGAATCTATGAAAAGGGCTGCGACTGGCACACTTGATACCAGCTTACATAATTGATAGTTAGCTCCTTACCTCCCCAACAGGTTCACCCGATCCTTTGTCCACCGGGAGCTTAGTTCCCATGCTTGGAGAACATGGGAAGTTAGATGAGTGCCACATATGTGATTCATCAAACTGTGTCTAAAAGGATTAAGAAACAAGATTTAATCATATTTAAATGAATCGTGTTAAATTCCCATTATTTAGTCTTTTTTTATATTGATGCGAATGCCAATTACATTGAAATAAGTTGCTTGTTTATTAAAAATATATGAGTAGCAAAGAAATGATACTTCTACTTTCCTAGCTTGCATGGACTTGCAATCTCTGACATAAAATGAATATGGCTTGAATGTCTAAGCAGGTCCTCAATGTACCTTTTAATCTCTTTTTGCTCCAACAAAGCAGGATTGGACTTTACATCTACCCCATTATTGTAATCACATTCAGTGGACTCCACACTTCCATGCTGCATGAAAAGTCCATGTTTAATGATCAATGCACATTATGGCAGCACAACACTTAAGAGCCAAACTCTTAATATAGATTATTGAGTTCAAACAGAAAAAAACTTAATAAACATTGTCATTTATATAATTCAATGAATAAAAAATATCTCTATTTGTACCAGCCCACACTTCCCAACTTCAGTTCTTAATTGAATGATGTTCTATGGTGTAAATGTAGCATAATACCCAGATAAACTTAATCCAACATTAGATAGTAAATATATAGTAAGATATTACTATATATACACTCACCTCACTGCCTTCTGCTTGGCTTTTGTTTAGCATCCAGGATGTTTCCTCCTATGCGCTTGGTATACCCAATTGGACCTGTGGGATACCAGTGGAGGGTACTGGCTTTCTGGGATACTTCTTGTACATGTTATGTGCCTAATTACTACTGTTTGGTGTTTGTTTGCCTTGTCCAGTCTTTGCTCAGGATTTGTGAAGTAGGGAGAGGTTGGCTGGGGACCACCATGTATTCTTCTCCCATCACTGGAGCTGTCTGTGTCCTGCCAACTCTCACAGGAGATGATATCATTCTCAGGTAAGTAATAAGCTGGTAATTAGTAAGGTTAGGGAATACGATTAGGTTTAGAGTTAGGATTATTGTAAGACTGAAGACAGTAAGTTGCATTTTACAATCGGGTAAGTGGCTTCCTGGCCCTTGGAGTTACATTCCAGAACAGTGAACAGGATTCAGACTTCTTCAATCCCGAAAGTGCTAGTTGTTTGGTAACTTTTGCAATCACAGCATGCCAGGATGGATCTGGAGTACTGTCCTGGAGTACTCTCCTATGGAGAGAGGCGCCCATGTATAGGCGCAATCCATACCTTTCAGATTTCCATGAGGTCCCTATTTTAATTAAGGATGTGGACATTATAATTTGGGGACTACATTATTGGCTTCTCTTTGCACATATCTGGTCTTGCATTGGTTCCCAATTCTCTGAGCAGCATCAGAATTCTGTGTATGGAAATGGCGTTGATTAGTGGTAACAATATTAGAAAACCATGCATATACATGTACAACAATAACTTTATAGGTTGATAATATTATATATTTATTTATAATCTTGCTTAGGTTGACATGGACACTAAAGATGCCAGAGTAAGTAGCAACTGCTTAATTTGAAATACCCTATTTAAAAAAAAAAAAAACAATAATAATGAAAAACTAAACGCATATACTGGCGAGCATGCCATATTGTTGTTTACACATTTTTTTATATGAACTTTATTCTCTGTAAATCTGGACTAACTACAAAACAATGACACTGCGCCAAGCTCATTGACCCGGTGACATTTGTCTCTGTGAAAGGTGTTTGCAGGACTCCAGTGGTGAAATCAGGTTATATGACAGTCATAAAGTATTGAGAATATAATATAAAGAGTAAATAATCATGTGTCTATTCCCATTATCAGGCTTTCCACTGGTTCACCATTGACCTCAATGGAATTTTCTCTCTTCTCCTCATCTTCGCGATGAAAGGTGAAAGGACAACTACCTCCAGGTCCCAACCCACTCCCTTTTATAAGGAACATGCATCAGGTCAAGATGAATGACCTCATCAAGTCCTCCAATGGGTCGTCTTCTACCACAATTTTTCATAGTGCCGCAAAAATCTAAAAATGCAGAGTATACACAGCAAAATGTTATATAAATAAGTGACACTATAAAGAATGAAATACGAAAATGGCGATTAACAAAGTAAATTATTTACAAAATAAATTCACACAATGCCAAGATGCCAAGACAAAAATTAATTTCCTCACATTATAAACAATAGTTGATTAACGATAACTGCATACACAGTTTTCCATAGGAAGCAATGTTTTCTTGGGTATCTCAGAGGGACACAGTTAACTGATTGAGTTTCTTATTTTGAAGTGTAGTTAGATGATTCCCTGCTACCACAAATGGAAATAACAAGTAGGGGACTCCATAGAGGGGTATTTATTGAACTGGCGGTATGACCCGTACAATATATTCAGCGGTACAATATATTGAGATCAATTTGGTTTCCTGAAATACTGAATGAATGTGTTTTTTTCCGTTATGTTTTAAATTATTATTATTATTATTATTGTGATTATTATTTGTGTTATTCTCCATATTGGTCAGTATGATTACACACACACACTTTTATGTCTCTGACATAGAAGTATATACTTGTATATACTATATATAAATATATTATTAAGTTCTTATGTATACTTTCTTAATGAGTGGGTTCAATTTATTTATTTTTGTCAGAACATTGAGGATGGGAACGTTACTTTATTTATTGATAAACTGATAATTTGATTTGTTTTTAAATATAGAACTCACAACACAGCTTTATGTTCAATATTTTATATTTATAATTTATAGATACTGTAAGCTAGGAAACTCTCATATATTATCTGTTTGCAGTTTATATATACTGTTCCATTTCCAGCAGTAACAGCAACGTGGAAAATAAATGCAGAAGGTAACCATTTTCAATGGCGGGATATCCAGATATTGACTGTGCTGAAGAATTTAGTGGAACCGGAGAAAAAGTAAAAGGTAAGTACATGGATCATCTATATGTTGTGAAAGGTCTCTATAAGCACAGAAACATAGAAGTTCATAGCAGATAATACTCACTTGGCCCATCAACATGTTTTACATGTTTTAGCAAACTCATGATGACCTTAGAGACCATTTGATTATTAGTTGGGTTTGTTTTGTGTTTTTTAATATCGGTACTTAAATTGTTGAACTGTATTACTGGGAAAACTTCAAAAATGTAAATATCATGCAAAATTTCATTTATTCCAGTAACTGTATTTAAAAGGTGAAACTATTACATTATGCAGACACATTACTTGCAAGGTGAGATATTCCTCTATTTGTTTTCAGTTCTAAACATTATGGTTTACAGCCTGAAACCACCAAAATCTCACAAAATTAGAATATTACTGTACATGAAATCACTAAAAATGTCAGCCCTCTGAAAACATATTCAAGCATATGTACTCAGTTCTTGGTTTCGGCCCCTTTTGAACAAATTACTGCTTCAACAGAGCTTGATGTGGATGCTATCGGCCTGTGGCACTGCTGAAGTGTTATTGAAGACCAAGTTGCTTCCATAGAGGCCTTCGGTCTCATGTCTCTCATATTCCACTTGGAAATGCCCTATAGATTCTCTTTCGGCTCAGTTGCGATGAGTTAGCTGGCCAATCCACCACAGTAATCCCATTATCATTGAACCAGGTTGTGGTTCCTTTGACAGTGCGTGCTGGAAAATGAAGTCACCATCTCCATAAAGCTTGTCTGCTTAAGGAACATGAAGTGCTCTAAAATGTCCTGGTAGATAGCTGCGTTGACTCTGGACTTAAAATATCTCTCTTTGCATGCAATGAGTCTATATATTGTATATGTTTCACCTTTTAAATATTCACAATATTCTTTTTTGTATATCACTTGTATAACTGATGAGAGATTTATCTATTTAATTTTTCATTACATGTCCTCTAACTTGCTACTCTCCAATACATATGTTGCTCACATAATCGAATGCTTCTTTCCCTTGTATTTGAAAGCTTTTATCATATAAAAGTCAAAATTACATACAATTTTTCAAGTTGCATTTTATATCATTTTGTCTTTTGACTAATTGATTAATTTTCAAATATTGTTATTGCCAATAGATAATGTAATTTATAGCTTTTATTAGATAGAAACTTGTAATAAACTGAATTAAATAATATTTAATATTAATTGTTAAATAATTAAAACATTTTACATATCATTTTGTAGCTTATTGTGCCCAGGAATTTTGTACGAGGAATGGAGATAGATGGCGCCAGCTTTGCCGTTTTGCTAAAAAGCTAAAGAACTTTGGAATGGGGAAGAGGAGTCTAAAAAAAAGGGTAAAAGAAGAGGCCCGTTGTTTGATAGCCAAATTCAAAAAAGCGAAGGTATATGATTATGGGTGCCTACAATAGAAGAAAACATAATTGAAAACGCTTTATATAATAAAAGACTTCTAAACAATGAAACACATAACATCCCAACTATTGTATGAATGTAAAAACTGAATTAGGAAATTTGTATTTTAAACCCTATTAAACTTTAAACCCGATTAGAAGACTGCCATGTGACCTTGACACCGATCTGTCTAGCTAGGAAAATATATTTTGCTCCAGGATTAAAATGGCTTATGCCAGTCAACAAGTTGCATCAAGATTTACCTGGAAGTGTCATTGTCCTGAATGTCAAAAGCTCTTTATGCCAAAACCTGTTTGCTAAATATTAAACTTCCTAGAGCTGATGCCACGCTTCCTTATAGACCTAGCGTACCATCTAATAAGTAATGACTCTTGACAAACGGTTAAAAGGATTAAAGAAAAGGATATTTCATTTTAGGTGGCATTATGGGAAATATTTTAGATCTAATTTGATCACTTTTACATTTAGATGTGACCAGAAGCAAATACAAGAGGCACATACCCAAACATGACAAAGGCCAAGACTTTCCAACCCGGACAAACCCCAGCCACTGCCATGATGCCATGATGACATAAAACGCATAGTTTTCTGCAGTCTGATTTTGAAAATTGGACACAAAATAGAGTGCACACCATTTTGAATTCCATATATAAATTGCATAACCAATGAAATTTACATAGTTGGTGCCAGGGAGTCCTGTGCCTAAGATTCAGAGGGCAGCATTATTCTTATGAGCTCCATGTGGGGACAGGTTAGATTTAACTGTTAAACTGGGCACTTCAATTTTTTAGGAGTCACCTTAAGGTTTGCAGCAGCTTGCAGCTTCTGTCATGACTGCTGTCTCTGCTGTAACAGCATTACTGGGTTGCTTGGCAATGAGGCAAAGCAGGAACTGTGCTTACTTTTTCCATTCTGCTGTGGACAAGTTCTTTAAATAAATAGGTCTGCAATACCTGTAGGTTATACCACTACATCTGCCAGATCTGCCCCCCCCCCTATTTTGTAGCCTGCCCTACCTGTAGTCACCTGCCTTACCCTTGTACCTATCACCTTGCCTGTTCTATGTATGCTGGTTCCTGTTGTCTGGTTCCTTGTCTTTCCCTTACCACTTTCTCTGCCTTACCATAGGTTACTCTCTCGCCCTCTCTGTTCAGATTTTGGTTTCTTCACTTACCAGTATCCATACCATTGTACTACTGGCACCTGTACTTCATTTCCACTCAGCAGAACTCCCAGGCCCAAATTTACTAAACTGCGGGAATGGACAGGTGATTTTTTTCATTCCCACAGGTTAGTAAATCTACCCTCTGAATTCTGAGGTAACTATATCAGACCATTATGTAATTGGTTAAACAATTCACAGAGTGATATCTGGTTGGAAAAGTTCCTGACTATTTAAACATTAACATCTCCTTTGCCCCAGTGCCATCATTATGCTTTTTCTGAGTAGTCAAGAATAACATGACTTTATTCCATATACATTTATATATATGTGGCTTCTTTAGGCCCCTTGAGAATGTATTCATCTTATAACCTATTCCAATGAGACCTCAATAAATGACATACCCTCAACAAACACATAGACATTTAAATTGAGGACAGTGTGTACTGTTCATATTCATGACACACCTTGTGCTGCAATGGGATAATTCCATTTGCTAATATACCTCTGGCATTAATTAAATAAAGATGAAATAATTGTGCATGATGTTTACAGTATAAATTGCTCTATCAGTAATGAAATAAATAATATACTGTGTCTTCTGTGCACAGAAACAGAAGGTAAAGAACTGATATGAGAGCTGCTCACATATGAGATAACACAGGGGTTCTTAACTAGAGGTAATAGTAACACTGGCCTGTATTTACTAAGTTGTGAGAGTGGAGATGTTGTCCATAGCAACCAATTTGATTCTGGTTGATTATCTCTTGTATGTAACAGGAAAGTGAGAGCTAGAATCCATACCAACCAACTTAGTGGGGTCTGAGGTCAGGGCACATAAGCCCCACCCAGGCCCCGCCCAGTCCTGCCCAAGCGCTGCCCGGTCCCACCTAAGCCCCACCCCCTTTTCACTGTAGCAATAAGGACAATTTTAAAGAAGTGAAAAAAGTAGTTTGTCTCCGCTTTTCCATTCCTGCAGCTTAGTAAATATAGGCCATAGTGAACCATACCTCCCAACCTGGGGCAGTCCCTCTTTTGCGAGACTGTCCCGCCTGCATAGGAGTCTGTCCCGATAAGGGGACAAACTGCCATGCATCAACACCTTTTTTTCTTTTGTAATAAAATTGTTGCGCAAAAAGGGGTGTGGCCTGTGTGGGAGCAGGCATGGCCTGTGCGGGACGGGCTGTTTTTGGCTGGGAGGGGCGGAGTTTGGGTGGGGCAGAGGGCGGGGCCAATGTGTCTCGATTTTATATAGTGTAACTGGTAGATTCCCCAAAGAAAATGTGAAAACTTAAAACATTACCAAACATACTATACACAACAATATAATCCTGTGTAGCTGTATTGGTGACCAAACACATAAGCAGGGACAGAAGTAAAACGTAAAGTAAAGTTAAACAGTGCATTCATAAATGACAACAAATGATCAAAACTATTTGTATCAATAACTACAAAATATGCAACTAATGATTCCTAAATAAATGTAACACATTAATTCACAAAAATATCACATACACAAATCATGTAAAACTTATGGCCTGTGATATACAAGACTTACATCTGGTATCAATAAAATGATTAAAATAATGTCTCCAGCATAAAGGATATGAAGATTAATTGTGATGCTTTTCTATTTCTCCTTAATACAGCAGGATTTACTGTACTGTTTGGAATATTTATAATTGTTTATATTGTTTTATGAATGTACTGTTTAAATGTGAGTTATTTAGTCACATTAACAGCAGCACCCTACTAGTTTATTAGTTTATTGCATTTTGTTTTTATTGGAATAGATTTCTATTGCCAATTCATTGGGAGCAGCTGTTGTTTGTCTGTGTTCTGAGTCTTCATAATATTTTATTATCTGCTGCACCATTATTCAGCGCCAGTGGAGGGTTGGGGTTAGACTGCATGGAAAAGAGGGTTAGGGTAAGTGGAGTATTAGGGTAATGTATGGGGAGGGTTAGACACTTCCACCCAATAGAAGAAAGAGCTGCCACACTGTTGAACCACATCTGTAGTACTTGAGAACCCTAGTAAAGGACATACAATATTGAGGCTTACTTATCATGTTCAATGAAAAAGATTTTATTTTATTTTTTAACATCAATAATTTTTATTGAGAACAAAAAGGGGAAGGGGTACAGAAAAAAGAAAGGGGGGGAAGCAAGCAAACATAATACAATCTCTTGGCACAATAAAAGTAATGCAAGACCACAGGATGGAGGCAGAACCAAACAAATCAAGAAAAACAATATAACAACACTGGAGGCATATACCGTCATTCAACACTGGGGAATAAAAGGCTATAGGGAGAATTAGGAGACACTCGGGAGGGGGGATATAGTAGTCTCGTGGGGGGATCCTGAGGTTCAGGAGCAAGGAACAGAGAAGCAAACGATACAGGAGCCTGCTGGCAGGTGGAACCCCTACCCACATATTCCGACCAAGGTAGCCATTTAAACAGAGGAGGCGGCTACTTTATAAGGTACATCCCGCATCTCCATCGAGTAGTTAAAGTCCACCTTGGCCACAATATGGGAAATAGGGGAAAGGGTGGGTTGTTTCCTGTTCTGGGCGATGGTGGCTTTGGCAGCGTTCAGGATGTGGCCCAAAACATAACGTTTGTCTTCGGGGACAGAAAGGGGGAAGAGGTGGAGTCGGGTCAGGGGTAAGAAAGCACTTTAGCACCTGTGAGGCAAGGTTGAAGATTTGCTCTTTTGTTATCATGTTCATGGGATTTGGACTCTTATGTTTCTTCTGGGTAGTGAACTTAAAATAAGGTGAGGTAATCACGTTGGCCACCATAGAAGCACAGCTATTGTTACAAGCACATCTGTTAATTTGATCTTGCTATATTTAATTGGTATTAGTTATGTATGAATGTGCCCTTTAAATGTGTGGATTCCTGTATTATATAAAGAAGATTACCAAAGCAAAATGCTTTGAGTACCTATTAGACAAGTAAAACTGTTTTAGAAAAACCTATGATAAAAATCATTTACCTACAATTAAACTTGCATCCACCTTTCTTTGCCTAAACAAGGGGAATCCTATTATACATGTATAATGTCTACATTATGGTTCATTTAAAAAAAAAATAAAATATACCATATGTTGGTAAAAACATAAAAAAAATTGCCCCATGCACACAGTAGCCAATGTACACCCTTACCACTTATGGACCACGTCTCTCCAAGCCCTTCCATTTGAACATGCCACTCAGAACCCAAGCTCCAAAAGCTTTAGTTACAACATGATTGAAACGTCCATGACTGCTTGCTCTTTATATCTGAGCACGAACACGTCAGTTGGCATATGCTCATCTCAGCATTGGCCCAACAGTCAGAACATATAACTTGTACTGGCGAGCATGCCATTTGTTGCTTAAACATTTTTATGTGAACTTTAATCAATGTCATTTGTGGACAGAACAGTGGCACTGCGCCAAGCTCATTGATCCAGTGACATTTGTGTCTGCTAAAGGTGTTTGCGGAACGCCAGTGGTGAAATGTTCAGGTTATATGACAGTCATAAAGTATCTGAGTATATAATCATGTGTCCATTCCCATTATCCGGCTTTTTACTGGTTCACCATGGACCTCAGTGGAATTCTCTCTCTTCTCCTCATCTTTCTTTCCTCCACTATATTTCTTCTATCGCGATGGAGGTTGAAAGGAAAACTCCCTCCAGGTCCCACCCCGCTCCCCTTTATAGGGAACATGCATCAGGTCAAGATGAATGACCTCATCAAGTCCTTGGTGGAGGTGAGTAGGAAAGGGCTCAATAAGTTACATATGGGAAAATTTAGACAGATTTGAATCTCCAAACAATATAAAGAATAGCTTAAATAGGTAAAAGGGTTGGGCCACATTTACCTAATTGGACTACTTATTTGGAAGTGCAGTCAGGTGATAACCTGGTACCTCATTTGGAAATAACAAAAATAAGGGACACCATAGAGAGAAAGCTACTACAATTGGCCAATTGAATTATTTTATAGCATTTGGTGAATAATGGAACGGGAACACTGACCAGTACATTATATTGAGATCAAATCAAATGAATTGGCTTTCCTGATTGAATTTAATACTGTGATTTTTCATTATTTTTAGAAATTATTTTGTAAATGATTGTTACTTTATGATGAAATATTATGTGTGTGTTTCTCTGCATATTTGTCAGTATTTGCAATGATCACACACATCTGTATCTCTGATGTTTGTACCTGTATACTGGTGTCCTCATTAAACGTGGCATGTCTCTTTCTGTAAATACTCAACTCTGTAAGTTCTGTGTACTTATTAATGTGTGTTTTATTTTATTTTTTTTTAATCACAACAACCAATTTTTTTTACATTGAGGATGGGAGTGTTACCCTATCAATGAATATACTATTGCATTCCAGACATCTGCAATTTTATTTTTAACTATTGTGTATAATTATTAATTCTGTTGAATTATTTTGTATGCTGGGAACATACTTTGCTTTCGTGCATAGAACTCATATATCACATAGCCTTATGATGACAGCAAGGTGGCGTATAATGTAGAAGATAACCTGTGGCTGTAAATCATTAGTCTATCCTTTTGAAACATTTCCCAAAATCTAATGTGGCAGAACCAGCCATACATACCGCAACATGGTGGTATTTTAGAAACATTCAAGTTCCGCATATTGATCTTCTATCTGTGAGGCAGGACAGTAGGATATGCATGGCTAATCCCTGCACTATAAGTGGCTTTAGTCATGGTACTTACTGTCACAGAGAGGTGGGTTAAGTGATCCACCTGTGACATTTCTGGTAGGGTTGGGTGGGAGGAGGTCTGGATTCTTTTTCCGTTCTCTAGTATTAAAATCTTAATTTGTCCAAAACCAAAGGTGGAAGTAGACAGACTTCCATAGCAAGTTTGACAATTCATGGAAAGTTATTTCTAAAAAGCGCTCGGCACACATTGACTGAGTGCACCATATACATATACCATATACATATACATATAACCAGGCAGCCTCTAGACGTTTAGAACTATCCTTTGTGGTTGCAGAATGAGCAGCTGCCATGCCCTCCAAGTCTTTATAGTTACGCCCCTGTCCAAAAATGATAATTCTGCATACAGGTATACATTTTGATCTGGGTCTATGGGTCTTGTACATCACTCTTTAAAATCCTCTTATTTTGTTCTTTATTTTTTTTACCTTTAAAAGCTCAGCAAAAAATATGGCCCGATGTACACGTTCTATTTGGGATCACGCCCCACTGTAGTGCTCTGTGGTTACCAGGTGTTGAAGGAGGCGTTAATTGACCATGCTGAAGAATTTAGTGGAAGAGGAGAATTTCCAGCTGTCCAAATGTACAGCAAAGGAAATGGTAAGTACATGGACCACCTACATGTTGTGAAAGGTCTCTAGAAACACAGTAACATAGAATTTGATGGTAGATAAGAATCACTTGGACCATCCAGTCTACATCTTTTTGTAAAACTCATGATGACCTTAGAGACCATTTGATTATTAGTTGTGTTTGTTTTGTGTTGTTTACTTTAATATTGGTTTTCTTGAACTGTATTAACCTCTATTTTACCTGTTGAGAGGTTTATCTAGTAAGCTACTACCTTTTAAGCATACCTCCCAACTGTCCGGATTTCAGGGGACTGTCCTGTTGTCCCATCTGCCTACTTTGCCCCGATAAGAGAACAAAGCTGACAGTTTTTTGTTTTAGTATTTAAAAAAATTTCCTCCCATAATCATGTCAAAGGGGGCTTGGTCATGGGGTTATGGGTGGAGTTATGATGTCACTAGGGCAGGGCTTAATTGTCCCACTTGTTCATGGAAATGTTGTTAAGTATGCTTTGAGTAATGTAATTTTTAATACATGTCCTCTAAGTTGCTAACCCTCCAATATATATTTTGTACACATAGGCTAATACAGTACTTCTTTTCCTTGGGGCATTGCTTTCCTCCTATATGTACTTGAAAGTTTTCAAATTGCATTGTATATTATTTTTTCTATGATTGATCAATTGATTTATTTTTCAAAAATTATTATTGCCAATAAATAATGTAGTTTATTACTTATTTCACATATGAAGACTTGCAATAGCAAAATTAAATAACTTTTCAACTATCATTATGTAACTTATTGTGTCCAGGCATTGTGTACGGAACAGGAGAAAGATGGCGCCAGCTTCGACGTTTTGCTATAACAACTTTGAAGAACTTCGGAATGGGGAAGAGAAGTCTAGAAGAAAGGGTAAAAGAAGAGGCCCAGTGTTTGATAGCTGAATTCAAAAAAAGTGAAGGTATCATTTACACTTAATACACTTAATTAGAAGACTGCCATGTGACCATGACAAGATATGTCTAGTTAGGTCATTAAATTTTGTGCCAGAATTAACGGTTTATGAAAGTGAACGAGCTGTGTCAGGATTTACCTGGAAGTGGTGTCATTGTCCTGAATGTTGAAAGCTCTTTATGCCAAGAACTTTTCACTAAATATTCCTTTTGGAATCGTTAATATGACATACATTCATGGTCAGATTGGAAAAGTGGCTCTGGACCTCAAGTGGGTGCGATGAAATCTTTAATAGGCGGGACAAACATAAAATTTGGTCAGGATAGCGCATGGGGCATGATCCGGATGTAGTAAGATTTTATCGTAGGTAAGTTACGAATACATTTTCTCAATTTACTCCGACCACCACAGCACTCACGCAGACAGGAAACTGGAAAATGACGTGTCCATTCCCAGTATAGTCAGTACAGACCATTTTAGCCCCATACAGACCAATAAAATAGGTGCAGTTGAAGGGTATGTTATTCTGGTGATCATGAATTGAGGGAAATTTATAAAAAATATACTTTGACCAACTTCACCAATTTGTTTTTTCTTAACAGGAAAGCCCTTGGACCCGACTTTTGGCTTCAGTTCTGCAGGATCTAATATAATCTGTTCTTTGGTATTTGGAGACAGATTTGACTACAGAGATGAAGAATTTATGAGTTTACTTTACCTAATCAACAATAGCTGGCACCTAATGAGCTCCACGTGGGGACAGGTTAGTTTTAACAGTTAAGCCAGGTACAGAATATTCTGCAATAAAATTTTTCAAAGATGCAATTAAACAATTTTGAGGAGTCACCATAACATTGCAGCAATTTGCATCATCTGTAATGGCTGACACTTTATATAAGGTTTGACAACTCTCCCGGAGTGTCCAGAAAACTCCAGAATTTTGGGCAAATCTCCCAGAACCTGGGAAGTATAGATCTTAGCAAAACTCCTGAGCTACAACACTGCTGCCCATGTCTTTCTTCTGTAGACAGATATCGCTGTGGCCTGCTATACGGTTCCAGCAAGGTTCAGGGCTCAAAAATCAGACATGTATCTATCCTCTGTAAAATTCTCATATGGTTTAGCTGGTATTCCTCTTCTGCTGGGCTTATTTTCTGAACCTCTTATTCTCCTGGTGTTGC
Source organism: Platyplectrum ornatum (assembly GCA_016617825.1). NCBI lineage: Eukaryota > Metazoa > Chordata > Amphibia > Anura > Limnodynastidae > Platyplectrum > Platyplectrum ornatum. The sequence continues at coordinate 159,636 of JABWIB010000058.1, read as the reverse complement.
CTGCATCATTCTTTTATTTTGTTTTTCTACCTCTGGTCTCATTTGTCTACTGGGAATTTACAGTCATTTCTAGCAGTTAGTATCTCTGGGCTGGATCCTGATTTAAGTCCAGCCACCCACTTTTGTAAGTACGCTGTGGAATTGGGTGAAATGTTCTTGTCAGAACAACAAGCGAATGAACAATGTTCCTGTGCCCTTGTTGTTCCACTGACTTGCTGTTGGAACCTCTCTATCTAACAGCAAAAGAGGGGAGTGACAGGGGAGTACAATCCTCCTCCTGGTCTGTGTTCCAGTTATCAGTCCACATAGCCAAATACAGATCACATCGATCAGCTGGCTCTATGTAACTTCATTCCCTCCACTGTTGTCCTTTAAGCCAGATCAGAGTGCAGCTTTTTTATGTCTCCTGTTGGGTGGCAGCGTTTTCCTCTCTGTCCCCAGATATCAGAGCTGCACACATTGCTCACAGCTAAGATGGAGCTAAGGTAAAGGAGGGGGAGAGCATGACACTGGCATGCATCATGCCACTCACCCACCACACTGAGCCCACAGAGCTGACACAAGCATGTTAGTCTGTTGTATGAGTTACACCATGGCACAGGAGCTTTACATTGCCTTATATACCTTATATTAACCCTGCACATGTGGGAAAGAGGGGGCCAATAGAGAAATATAGGAGCAATGATCCATCAGTGACATGAGCCTTTCACAGGGGTGACAGACATATATTCTGGGGGGAGGCTTATACGTGAGTCAAAAAGTTATCCCAGTTTTTTTAAGTAAAATTGGGTGCTTCGGCTTATATTCGAGTTGACTTATATGTTAATAAATGTAGTAAATTTTTCACGGAGAACTAAAAAAGCAGGAAACCAATAAGTTTGTACCACACTTTTCTCAAGGATGTTTATTGACTTACTGTAGTTACTTTTTCCTACAGCTCCTCTTCGTTTTCCCAAAAATAATGCAGCATATTCCAGGCCCACATCGGAAGATATACAAAAACTATGTCAAGCTTGGAGCTTTTGTTGCTAAAAGGCTCAAGATGAACAAAGAGACGCTGGACCCGAACAATCCTCGTGATTTCATTGACTGCTTCCTAATAAAAATCGAGCAGGTATATCTCCAAGTCTTAGTTTATCAGTTAATGCTTATGCCCAAAAAACAAAACCTCAAAACACAAAAGTTTTATAGTTAATATCTTATATCAGTACATTTTAATAATCAATCTGACCATGAAAATTGGATTCTGGAATGTAACCGATGTGCATATTAAGTCAAATGGGAAGATAAAGAAATGTTTTTATTTTATTCATAAATCATTTTGAGTGTGTGAAAGAAGTTTGGTGGGGAAACCCTTAATATAGTGTAATAGTACACAAATGTCCAGTGTTGAACGTCATTTCTAAATCACTCCTCTTGTAGGAGAAGAAGAATCCAAATTCTCACTTCAACTATGAGACTATGCTGAAGACAACAGTAAATATATTTTTTGCTGGTACAGAGACAGTGGGATCTACTCTTAGATATGGCTTTCTGATCATGTTAAAGCACCCAGAAGTGAGAGGTAATGTATCATACAGTATCTAAAGCATTATTATGCTTTACATGATTCAAAAGTGACTGATATACTGTACATTAAACTGTGTATAATATCCCTTCATATCTAAATAACATATGATAATGATGAAACAAGTGTTGGTAACTAATGGGATGGGTAACATATGGTTTGACCATGAGGTGGCTATCGGTATCACATAGCAGTGACAAAACAAGCGACTGATGTACACAATTATTAAAATGAATGATTGCTTTCCCCTATGATGTACAGTGAAGTTCTTATGAAATGGCATCATCTCATGAGAGCTTCACTGTAGATCCGCTTTGTAACCCGCTAAAAAGCTTCATCACTATAAAGTACATTGGAGCTTAAGTTGAAAGATTCTGAGAACTCAAAGTAAATTTTTTAAACAGAAAAAGTTCAAGAGGAAATCGATCGAGTGATTGGACGGGACAGATGTCCATGCATGGATGACAGAAGCAAGATGCCCTACACCGAGGCCGTCATTTATGAGATACAGAGATACGCAGATATTGTCCCGATGAGTGTTCCACACACAGTAACAAGAGATATTGTGTTCCGTGGATACAACTTGCCTGAGGTAACTATTTAGCACCACTCAGTTAAATGGTTAAAAAATTCACACAGTGATATCTAGTTGGGAAACTTCCTGACCATTTACCCATTAACATGCCATCTTTTGCCCTCTTTTGTCTTATAACCTTACATAACTTTATACATTTGTGACATGAATTGGCTTCTTTAGGGTCAATGAGAATTTATAAATCTTATAACCTGTTCCAATGAGACCTCAATATATGACATACCCTCAGCAAACACATATAAGCTTTAAATTGAGGACAGTTTGTTCTGCACATATTCACGACACACCTTTCGCTGTCATTAAGAGTTGCAATGGGATAATTCAATTTGCCAGTATACCTCTGGCATTGTTTAAATAAAGATTCAATAATTGTGCATGACGTTTGTGTGTTTACAGTCTAAATTGCTGTGTCAATGAGATATAAAGTCTTCTGTACACAAGNACACATAGTTCACCCTGAGCCATAATGGTACTAAAATAAAGTTAAGAGCAACAACACAAATACTTGTCCCTGAACAAACCGCGCTGTAATCTGAGATGTGCAAACTATTTTATTTTGTTTTTGCACAGGGAAATGACTGGTTACCTTTGCTCTGAGCCAAGTGATCGTTATACCCACATTGTCTGAAGTACATTATTTTTCCTTTTTTTAGGGTCTAAACATTATGCCCCTGATTTGCACCTCCCAATATGACCCCACAAGGTTTAAGAACCCCACTTCTTTTGATCCCACACACTTCTTGGACCAAAATGGTTTCTTCAAGAAGAACGAGGCATTCATGGCTTTTTCAGCAGGTACCTTACACCTTACCTTACACCTTACATTGCTTTGGATTCTAAACGTAAAAGCACCCATATAACAAGTAAGGTTTGATTTTCATGAATGATACATTTTATGGAAATTAATAAAAAGTGCGGGGTGTACACGAAGTGTGTGTGTGTGTAGGGTGTACACAGAGTGGTGGTGCGATAGGAAGTTTTATGAAATTATTTCATATAGTAGAAGTATAAATGTAACAACAAGGAATGTATTATATAGGTCAGGGGTTTTCGAGTCCTCGGGGACCTCTAACAGTACATGTTTTCCACATCCCCTGTTGGAGCACAGAAGACATAATTACTGAGTGTAACTTCAGCTTATGAGGAGGCCTAGAAACCATACTCTGTTAGTAGTACATTAAAAGCAGTGCAAAAAATACCAGATATTGAGGTTTCCTTTGCATGTTAACTTTTCTGTGTTCTTTTAGGAAAGCGTATCTGCCTTGGGGAGGGTCTGGCCCAAATGGAATTGTTCCTCTTCTTTACCACCATCCTGCAAAACTTCAATCCAAAGTCTCTGGTGGATCCCAAGGACATTGACATCACTCCTGAGAGCAGCGGTTTAGGAAATATCCCTCGACCCTATAAGATGTGCCTTATTCCCCGCTGAGGCAGGATATATTGTTTATTAAGCATCAATAGATACATACTTGAATACCTAAAACAGGTTTTATTTTAATACTAACAAAGGTGGTGAATTAGGTGATTATCATAGGTGCAGCATTTTATTTTAATATATGACCTTTTTGTCCAAGTGGGTTTTTAACTAGTATATATAAATATATTTAACTCAATTACCTGGATACCTTAACCTTTTATATTCATTTAATAAACGGTTATACAATATTTGCTCTTTTGTTATCATGTTCATGGGATTTGGACTCTTATTATGTTTCTTCTGGGTAGTGAACTTAAAATAAGGTGAGGTAATCATGTTGGCCTCCATAGAAGCACGATTATTGTTACAAGCACATCTGTTAATTTGATCTTGCTTTTCTTCTTTGGCGATTGTTATGTGTGAATGTGCCTTTTGAATGTGTGGATTCTTGTATTATGTACAGAAGATTACCGACGCAAAAGCCTTTGAGTACATTTCAGACATAACAAAACTTAGAACAACCTGTGAAACATTTACCTACAGATTAAAACGTATACAATGCCTTCGTTTTTCTGTGTCTCATCAAGAAGAATTCCATTATATAATGATTATATAATGCTTGCATCATGGCTCCCTAGGAAAATAAGAAAAGAAAAAATGTTGGAAAAATAAAAAAAACAAAACAAAAAATAAGCCCCTGCACACAGTAGCCAATGTACCATTTGAAATATAAAATAAAATGCTGAAATATTATAGTTGCAAACATTTACAAAGATATGATAAAAACCACCTCTAAACCTGGCCATACACTATAAGCTAAATTGTTCCAATCGAAAGATTTTTCAAGAGTGGGCAAAACTATGTTGAATTGCAGGGGAGGCAAACTGAATTAATTGCAATCAGTATTAGAGTTGAGAGATGATGTTTCCAGCACAAGTGTAATAACAGTGTAACA
>JABWIB010000058.1:95257-135745 GCA_016617825.1 Platyplectrum ornatum | reverse complement strand
AGGAGCAGAGTAATCAGAAACATAATGACAGGAGCAGAGTAATCAGGAACATAATAACAGGAGCAGACAATCAGGAACATAATAACAGTAGCAGAGTAATCAGGAGCATAATGATAGGAGCAGAGTAATCAGGAACATAATGATAGGAGCAGATTAATCAGGAACACAGTAATCAGGAGAACAGTAACAGGAGCAGAGTAATCAGGGACACAGTGACAGGAGCAGATTAATCAGGAACACAGTGACGCTGGCAGGGGCTCCGGACACAGCGGTTTTTAACATAGCGCAGGGATGCGGGGCATAAGGCATGCCCCTCTCCCTGCGCTCTATTCAGAGCTGCGCTTTTGCAGCTCTGAGTAACCAGGAGCACAGGGAAAGTAATTAGGAACACAGTGATAGAAGCAATGTAATCAATAATACAAGGTAGTACATTCAGAGAGTATACATAGCAGTGAGCTAGGTATTATATTTGCTATTTTGCTGGACTTACAAAAATGCGGTATAATCTACTCTTTGTTAACGGACACATTTTGCCAATATACCTAGGTGCACAGCGTACTTCCTTGGGTGGGGTGGGGTGTGGTTGTCATGTTGAGGGCCAGTTAAGCACCCCCTGTACAATCCATCCCTATTTTAATTGAATATGGTACAAAAGTTTTATGTTAAGGGTTAGGTAGCAAATGTCGGCCTCTCCTCAGGCAATATACAGTGGGGGCAAATAAATCTCACTTGACCAATCAATATTGGCAATATAAAAGATGACCCAAATGAGAGCAGGCGCTTCCAGCTGCACCCCCAATATATACTCGGGGCTCACACCCCCTGCCCCAAAGTAAATTATAACACACGTATAGAGATTGAGTGCTTTCAGAGGTGCGCTAATAACATATAAAACAGTCCAATATTAATGTCCCACAATCAGTCCAGAGAAATTACTTGAATCCACAAGATTGATTCGATTTCTTTCTACCCCCAGAGACTTCAGTCCCCGGCTCTCACTCCTCAGTTCTGGACGTTCCGTATGTCCTCAAAGAGAAGAGTATATCTAGTGCTCTCTGTATGCATAGGTGATTAGCAAAACATGTGAGTAGATGACAGATATGTTTTGCTAATCACCTATGCATACTAGATACACTCTTCTCTTTGAGGACATACGGAACGTCCAGAACTGAGGAGTGAGAGCCGAGGACCGAAGTCTCTGGGGGTAGATAGAAATCGAATCAATTTTGTGGATTCAAGTAATTTCTCTGGACTGATTGTGGGACATTAATATTGAACTGTTTTATATGTTATTAGCGCACCTCTGAAAGCACTCAATCTCTATACGTGTGTTACAAATAATATTGGCGGCCGTCCAAAGTTCTCTAATAAATATATATATATATATATGTGCAGCAACTGGGTCATGTTGATTGTTACCAAAGCTCATTGAAACAAACTGTATTTACTTTTTGTCCACTATAGTTATTATTATCTTTTTATTTATTTGGGTGGAATTTGATATGAGATTTGCGCTGTATTTTGTATGTTTAACATATTCTATAACTATAATATTTCCTAACTTTTTTGTCCTTAGGCTTTCAAATAGCATTTGCTGAATTATTAGGCTCCAGTCCATCGTGTGCTTACCAACAATTTTTTCTTCACTGTTTTTTGTTTTTTCTATCTTACACTTAGCTTTTTTTGTGTGATTTATGTGTTTTTTTATATACATTTGGGGGTATATTTACTAAGCATCGAGACTGCAGTGAGATTGAAAAGTGGGGATGTTGCCCATGGCAACCAATCAGATTCAAGTGCCAGAACTGGAGAAGTTCTGATTCTCCAGTGTGCAAAATGAAACTGAGAGCGTGAATCTGATTGGTTGCTATGGGCAACATTCCCACTTTCCAATCTCACTGCGATCTCGCCGCTTAGTAAATATACCCCTTGGTCTTTACCCAATTTACTCTTTACATTTGATACTTAATAAAATAGTTGGTTATATTAAAAAAATGAGTGTTTGCTTGTGCCCTCTATTCACTACCTGCTGTTCTTCTGTTTTTTTTTTTTTATTGAATATGCAATAAACCAATAAGACCTGACGTCTGATCCCTGGCAGCAACATCAGAAGTCTAGAGCCGGTATATTGCATTTACAGGCTTTATACAAAAGTGTTTTTGTAAAGGTGTTGGCAGGTATAATGGTATGATGTAAATAGGGATGTGAGTAAATGATTATTACCAAACGTCCTCCTATCTTTACCTTACCATCTCAGTGTGTGCAATGATTACATAGCAAGAGGGCAGAACAACTATAAAAGTTTGACTGCACTTTGTCATTCATAATATACTGCCATTCGACTGAGTACTATACACGGAGTAAGTGAGTATCATACTTACGTAACTGTCGCTGTATGTAAATGTACTGTAGTGTGTTACTACTTTGTGAAGAAATAGAGTGATGGCAGAGTCGAAAGAGGTTTCTTGCTGTCATAGTTGCATATGCCAATGGAGCTGCAGCTGGAGGTAATCACCTTTAGCTACATATTTAGCATTAGAACCATCTGGAAGCAAATTTTCAATTTGTGTAGTCTTAAAGACTTAACTATTCTATTACAGCAACGAAACAGTGAATCTGTTCACAGGGCCGGTGCTAGGTTTCAGGGAGACTGATTCTACCCAGTCAATTATGAAATGATAAGTGTAATAACATGTTGATATATATATATAAATCAAGCATATATCAAGCAATCATAAAACTTACTTCTCTACTGTATAAGCTTAAGAGGTACAATGCATATTAACTAACACATAATTAGTTTAACTGGTATTACAGCATGTTGTAATGCATGGTACATAGAAGGGGACATACATGGTACTGTCCACTCTTCACTATGTGATTATCTGCAATAGTTTAAATGATTAAATTACTGTGCAATTGAAGGATGCATAAAGTAGGGGGAATGGGTGTACATATCATAGCATATTTACAGTTACGGCATATTTCCTAAAAACTAACCTAATATATAAAAAGTAACCTGACCAATTGTGCCAGCACCATGGCAAAGCTAAGCGATTATGGCTGAGACTATACACCAGGTCCAGACTGAGTAAAATGCATCATGTTCCAGATCCTACGTGTGGAAAACAAAAGTAAGATACAGGAAAATCAGTGGGAGAAGTGATGGTATGGCAGACCCTTGTAGACCCTCATTTCAGGCCCTAGTAAAATATAAGAAAAACAGACAATATTTTTCTGCATGCAAAATAAATACATATTTGCATGAATTTGCACATTGTGTGTTTTTTCCAGTTGCATATTAAGTTTCAATGTGTTATGTTATTGCTCCAAATACTGACTCACCCTTTCTCTCTAACATTGTTCCTCACGCTGACGCTTTGTGTCTTACAGGTGGAAGAATGGACTATTACAGCACTCTAATCCTTTTCATCATCTTTTGTCTGACATATATTACTCTGAGTTACATGAGAATTTTTAAAGAGAAAGCAACACTGCCCCCAGGACCCATCCCTCTGCCATTCCTGGGGAACCTTCTGCAGATCAATACAAATGACATTGCCAGCTCTCTTATGAAGGTGACTTGTCCTAACTGAGGATTCTCAATATTATTCTATGTTAACAAAAAAGTGGGTTAGAGCAGGGTTATCCCATTCTCAGGCATTTGTCTCTGTATCCCGGACATGGGCATGGGGTGTTAATTTAATATAAATCACTGCCTTAGGCTCACAACAATACTTAGAGAATGATGACATCCAGTCACTCACCATCCTGGGAAAACATATGAATTGGAGATTTTACCAGAGAAGGGGGTAAATTTTCTAAGCGGTAAGATTGCAGTGAGATTAGAAAGTGGTGATGTTGCCCATAGCAACCAATCAGATTTGAGTTTACATCCTCCAGTGTGTAAAATGAAACTGAAAGCTTGAATCTGATTGGTTGCTAGTATCCCGGGAGAGTTGGCAAACCACCCAGGACCCAGACTGAGCCAATGATTTTAATGTAAATCCCTACCTCATTCCCGATCAGAACTGCCATTGGAAATTTCAATTTTTCACTTTTATATCCCCCTTCAAAAATGTTAAATTCATTCTTCAGTAATGTAATTTTAATGGCAAAATAAATTCACTATATATTAACAAATGTACTATGTAAAGTTTTAAGTTTTGACTTAAAATTAAGGTATTTAAAAATGTTTTATATTATGGCTTTATTATTGCTTTATCCTGTGTAGCTGAATTGCATGTTTGTTTTGTGCAAATTTAAATGATGAATTAAAAACATATTAGGACATTAGGACATTGGGTCATAAGTCTAAATATCTGTATGCAATATGAGCCAATTTAATCAAATTTTAATATTTGTATTGAAAACAAGTCAATCCCTGTTATATTATATTTTGATCTGTTTATTCATGGAAATATAGTACATATAAAACATCTAATCCAAGTCTTACTTCACTACAGTTGAGAGATAAATATGGGCCCGTCTACACTCTATATTTGGGACCTAAACCAGGACTAGTCATATGTGGATACAAAGCCGTAAAGGAAGCCTTGATTGACCAAAATGAAGAATTTAGCGAAAGAGGAGACTATCCCATTTTCTTAAATTTCATAGGTGAACATGGTAAGGTCACATACATTTTCTGCCGGAGTGTCCATATTATTTTACTTTTCTTAAAAGGTTCAGGTTTGAGGTCTTCCATAGAATTAGCCATTAGGAAGATTGAATGAAGAATACTTCTGAAAAGTAACATGAGTTCTTGGAAAGGATTCTATGATTTATATAGAAGAAAAGGTATGATAAAAGAAAAGTAGACATAAAGTGTTAATAAAATAGATAAAGATAATAAAAGATACTTCCATTTTGATTAATCAATATATATAGATTTGTGATTCACAGTGTAAAGGAATCTATATTAAGTTTTCTAGAAAATGCCAGAAACATAGTGGACCATGTCAACCTATTAACTAAAGGAAGGGACAACAATAAAGTCCTGTTTTGTCATTCCCACATTTTATTTTATTCAATTGGATTGCAGTGTTGACAATTCAGAAACGTAATCATTGGAATACCCAATTTAAAAAATGTTGTGAAGTAATGTCCTCTCATTACTTCATTAATACTATAAATTACCAGAAACCCAGGAACTATCTGGGGATGTGTAGGATATTTCTGGATCTGGTGTCTCCACTACACATCATAAATTTTTTTTAGCATATGCCCATAACATATAGAAATGAGTTTCCTGCAGCTTCTTCTCAGTGGACAATCAGATTACAAATGAAATAAAACACTCAGCAAGTTTATTGATAATTCAGATTCCTTTTTCAAACCACAATGCCTCCCATTCGAGTCTTCTTCTTAAAATGTTTGATTAACCCACAATTTGAACACACACAGACCTGGCATTCACCAATGGAGAGAAATGGAAGGATCTCAGACGCTTCGCCCTTCTCACATTGAGGAACTTTGGCATGGGGAAGAGGAGTGTTGAAGAACGGATCTTAGAGGAGGCGCAGTTTCTCATCAAAGAGTTTCAGGGAACAAAGGGTAAAAGCTTTTTTTTTATAAACGTCTGCTGGGCGAAAAAGAAGTTTTGTATTATATACAGATGTGACACTTACATCTATAACATTTCTAAAATACTGTCAACATGTAACAGCACACAAGTTGTCACCCTTAGCAAAGTAGAAACACCCACCCCTCACTACCAATGCCCACCCCCTTTACCATTGAAACATGCATAGGATATATAGGTCCTTTGTGGCGCCCCTAAAGTCTGCCTAAGGTGGCCTAATGATAGCACTAGCCCTAGCTGTTAATGTTGGAACTGCAACTTTTAAAACTTTTAAGAGTTACTGACAGCATGGTGCGAAGCATATTAGCATACTTCTTGGATAAATTCAGTGCTCTGGATATATTTTAGAAATTTTTTAAAGTGTCATGTCTCTACATTTTCCAGTCTTTTAACTATTGTAAATCTCTCAGGAACCAGAGTTCTGGATGCCATCAAGCTCCATGTGATAAATTGTGTAGTCTCCTGGCTGTTGTCTAGCATTCAGGTTGTCTACCAGTTGTAATTGGTAAAGGAGCTGCTGGCTAATACATGACTTATTTCCCTGTATCCTGGTTGCATGTTCTCCCTGTGTCTTGTAACAATTGATGATTATCTAAGCTTTTAACACTTTAATGTATTTCAGGGTCTGCAGTGAACCCTACCAATTATCTTTCAAATGCTGTCTCCAATATTATTTGCTCTATAGTCTTTGGAAACCGATTTGATTATCAGGACAAAAGACTTTTTGCTATAACTCAGAGCATCAATAACAACTTCCGTATTATGAGCAGTACATGGGGGACGGTGGGTATATAGAGGTTTCATTATTTCATACGTATTTTAAAACTCCATGTTGTATCATGTGCATGGGTGGTTAGTGTCTATAAAATCTTTCATCTTATAGCAATTAATAAAACTGAATCATAATAATCAAACAGATATATTAAGGACTGCCAGTTAATGCTCCAGGATCACCAGTGATCCCCACTGTACATAATACACAATATATTGACTAACATGCACAACACAGAGAACACACTAGTGACAGGTAAACAATACAGGCTACCAGGGCTGCCGCCACAATCACCCAGGCCCGGGATTCACAAACTCCCGGGCCCCCCCATGTGATGCCAGGACATTGTAACGTCATGACGTCACGACGTCTAAATGGCAGCGTACAGTACAGTGTGTCGGCCCACTGCCGGGGGGTGGGGGAAGGGCCGTGCCCAGGACAGTAGGCCCGGCCGTCCCACCCTGATGGCGGCCCTGCAGACTGCACACATGTGACTGCCATGCACAACTTAAAACCCAGAAGTAACTAGTATATAATACATAGAGCATACAAGTGATCTCCAAGCAACACTGAGAGCACACAAGTAGTTGCATTAAAATACACAAGACACATGAGTAGTTGCTACACAATAAATAGGACATATCAGTGACTACTATACAAAACAGAAACCAAAGTGAGTTGTGTAAATAACCTAGATTGCAGAAGTCTAGATCCGGTAACACAGTCAACTATATTACCGCAAAAAGTGTATTATATGAAATGTGAGATTGTATAAAGATTATGGCTTCCAAAATCTGGGATACTGTGCAGATCACCAGGACCTGGATAAGTGAAAGTTGTTGTGCCAAGTAACAGACATCACTGCAACAAAATCCAACCATATAATAAAGTATTGTGGTAGCAGAGTAATTAATAGCGTATAGCACAAAATATACCATAGTATATTTTACAATACCATGAAGCACACTCTCTAGGATAGCCGAGCAAGAAAGGGAAGGATGAGCAAAACAACAATTGCTGAACAAGATGCTAATTCATAATATGAAATCACCTAAATAGTGAAATATTATGTTACAGGATGGTAGAAGGCGATGTAGTATATATTCATGGGGGTGTAAAAATATTTTCAAGATAATGAGCAAAACAGCAATTATTTATTATCTTTCTTTCCAGCTGTACAACATGTTTCCAGACGTTATGGAATATCTGCCAGGTCCTCATCAGAAAATGAGGAAATATTTTCAGGACATTTATGAAATCTCACACGAATTTATTGAGCACCATGAGAAAACATTGGACCCAAACAACCCCCGTGATTATATCGACTGCTTCCTCCTCAAGATCAGAGAGGTAAAAATACAAGATATTCAGATTATAGAAAAGATTGAGCTACAAATTGTGTGTAATAATCACACAGAGATTTGGGTCAGGTGCCTTGCCTGTCCGGTTCACATAGGAGATTGGGCACCGCCATTCAATAGAAGAGCGGCAGGTGTCCTCCCAGGCTGGCTTATTATTTACATGCCTGATTAGGATGTAACCTGGCATATAAATAAAGGCAGTGAGGGGGTGCTTTTGCTGTCCCCTGGGTCCAGCGCTCTAGGAGATTGCATAAGATAAGTGTAATGGCAGCACCAACCGTGGGGGAAGGCCAGCTTCCAAACTCCCCTCCTCTCCACACACACATGCTAAAGAGAACAGTTCTAAAGTAGAGTACACACCAGAGCAACATCTATTGAGTGTGCAGCAGGATGGTTTCCAGTAAGTCTATAGTCCTCTGATTTGATGTCTGAAGAAAAACTTCAATCCTCAGAGCAACATTTCATTCATAATTCAGTATAGAGCCACCATGGGGATGAGTATGTAGTTGCAGCATATTACTGCAATTTCTTGATTAGCTTGTATAGAACCAAAGACAGTTTATACTGGGACGTTGTGTACCTGGAGAACTTTCAAAGCTGCGGATGTGAAACAATAGTGATAAACTCTCAATTATAACTTGAAATCAACCCACGGTTAGTGCCCATGAGAGAGCCTAGTATTCTGCCCTGAAAATTTGCACTGAAAGAATTGGTATGGATATTTTTAACTTGTACTGATCATAGTAAATAAGCAGGTCTTCTACCTTGTTCTGGATACTCTTAGTGGGGAGTATTGGTGTATGGATAAACACACAGGCATTTGACATTTGGTCAATACATAGAGTCCATCTATTTCTAGAAATCTATTCGTGATAACATTCAAAAATGGTTTCAAATTATTTAGTAGTCTGTACATAAAATACAATATTAATATAGAATAAAAACTTTATGTGAATATCATGTTTCATTCTGAAAACAGGAGAAGGATAACAGCAAATCAGCCTTTCACACTAAAAGTTTGTTGAGATCCATTCAAAATCTGTTATTTGGTGGAACCGAGACTGTCAGCACAACTCTCAGATACAGCATCCTGGTCCTTATGAAGTATCCGGAGGTAGCAGGTAATTTTCCACATAAATCTTGATTTCTTATTGTTTCTTTATCATATCATAATAATGACACTGATTTGATGTTGTTAGCCATCTAAAAAACTTAGGCATTTGGCCATATCTTACCCCTTCCAGGAATAGATTCTGGTCTATTTTATTCATTTAAAAAATATTTTGTATTTTACTTTTAAAAATGACATTCTACAGTTGAAAAAATAATTTTTGAAATAATTCACCTGAATCAATGGATACAGAGAGAAATCTAAGTATGGCAAAAATTTTCAGCAAGGTCCAAGAAGGTTCTGTTTTTAAAGGTGACTTTATGGGGTGGGCAGCAAATGCTATTCTTATACAGCTGTAGGGCTGTCACCAGAAATTGTGAGGACTGAGACTCAAGTTGTGGTCACTTCTCTACCTGTGTAATTTCACCTATAACATCAAATATAGGTATTGCAGTAATGATTTACAGCGGGTCGATGCCCAGGGAAGTCTTACTCTATGCATTGACCCATTGATCTACAGCCTTATACAGCTCTCTGACAGCAAGAATTGGCAATACCACAATACCTGTTGCAAGAGAGCTAAGGTGAGTATCATCGGGACCCAGCAGTCCCCCTTCCCTCAGGGTGCCACAGAATAATGTATCATACTTGACCTAATCAATTTTCTTATAAATCTTCATAGTATTTAATAATATGCAAACAAATTGTAGATTTTTATCTTTAGGTATTGGCCTAAATTCAGTAAGTGTGGAGTTTGCAGGGGAATGGGAAACTAAGGATGTTCCATTTTACATACTGGAGACTCCCCGCTTAGTGAATTTAGGCCATTGTGTTTTAAACTCTCTTCAATCTGATATAGAAAGAGTACAGGAAGAAATCGATAGGGTTATTGGAAGACATCGAAGTCCCTCTATAGCGGAGAGGAATAAGATGCCTTATACCGATGCAACTCTGCATGAACTCACAAGATTTTGTGATGTTTTACCTAGTAGTCTTCCTAGACAGACATCGAAAGACGTCATGTACAGAGGATACTTAATTCCAAAGGTTAGTGAATCACATTTACGCTAAAACTGAAACATATTTGTGAACAGAATTTTCCTGCATTATTCATTAAAGCCAGCTAAAAATTCATCAATGATGGTTGGAAATTTTCTGTTTTATGATTCTCCTAAAAACTTCAACCTTCTTCATCAGTGTAGACCATGGACAATGAAAATACTTTTCTCTCATGAAGCTGTAACTGGTGGTTCATTTAAATAATACAGTCGAAAGAAAAATTCCTAATTTTGAACATTATAATAAGACTACAGTTACATACCACATCTTATGACTATTATTTTCAATAATTGCAATAATTGCAAAATGGAGGTATCCTAGTGACACAGAGACACCTAGTAACATCATCCAAATACAGAGAGCAACTTAGTGAACTGAATTCAACATCTTTGTGTCAACACCCATTTTCTGTAGACACACAGTTTTCTTTGAACAAATTAAAGTAGTGACCTCAACCACAAAAGTTCTCTGTAAGCCCTATGGTCAATCCTATACCTTGTGTACGGTATAATGTGATATGTTTTACAGGTCCAAATCCAGAGTTTTTACCTCAAGTGCTGTAGCTTAAATCAAAATCACTTTTTTTTATATAACATAGAGTCCCAAGCAGGAGATTTTCCTACTTTCTTAAATAATTTAATCACATTTAACTGTCGGATTGGTTGATCTAGCCCTTAAATATTACAAAGCTTGCCAGTTTTATATTGTGTCAATCTCTTTTTGTAGGC
Source organism: Platyplectrum ornatum (assembly GCA_016617825.1). NCBI lineage: Eukaryota > Metazoa > Chordata > Amphibia > Anura > Limnodynastidae > Platyplectrum > Platyplectrum ornatum. The sequence continues at coordinate 125,130 of JABWIB010000058.1, read as the reverse complement.
CACATATGTGACACCTTTGCTGACTTCTGTCCACTATGATCCAGAATATTTTGCAGAACCAAACAAATTCAATCCAAACAATTTCCTGGATGAAAAAGGTCTTTTCAAGAAAAATGATGCACACATGCCTTTTGCAGTTGGTAAGTCAGATACTGTCCTGTCCGTCCTGTAGCTTGTCCCGGTAAGGGAAAAATCTGTTATTGTTTTTTTACTTTTCCCTAAACGGCACAGGAAAGGGGTGGAGCTATAGCAGACTTGGGGTGGGGCATCCCTTTTTTTTTACTGTTTATCATGTATTACGGGTAAATTGGTAGGTTACTTTATAATCAATAGAAGATCAGTCTACACATGGCAATCTCACCCTTATTAAAGTGACAAATATACATAAGGTAACTAATTATGATTACAGTTATTGTACTTTGAATGTACTATGTAATGGCCTTTTGTTGTAATTACTGAGTAAAACAATGCTGAATATCAGGGAGGTAAGTTTCATCTATATCAAAAAGTATTAGAGATGAGGGGGTATATTTACTAAGTGGCGAGATTGCAGTGAGATTGGAAAGTGGGGATGTAGCCCATAACAACCAATAAGATTCAAGCTCTCAGTTTTATTTCAAACATTGGATAATGTGAACTCGAATCTGATTGGTTGCTATTGGCAACATCCCCACTTTCCAATCTCCCTGCAATCTCGCCGCTTAATAAAATTACCCCAAGGGTATAAGCTCAAGTCTAGACTAAATAACAATTTGTGCTCATCTAATTTTTTTCTCCAGGAAAGCGGTCATGTTTAGGTGAAAGTCTGGCCCGAATGGAGCTGTTCCTTCTATTTACATCTCTTCTGCAAAATTTCACCTTTAAACCAGTGATTGGGAAAGATGAGATAGACCTCAGACCTACAGGAAGTGGACTGGGGAATCTCCCTAGTGTTTACAAATGCTTCATTTTACCTCGATAGTCTACTTGTCCCAGGGATTCATCCATTCCATCATTTGTAAATGTTGTTTTGTATTGTTTCTGATGTTTGCCATCTACATGTATGTCAGTCATTGTCTATTTTGTCTATTATAAATTGTCTATTATAAATTACTATAGGTAAACCTTTGCTTCTGTTAACAAGCCATTATTTGAAACACGACTCTCATCCACCATCAGTTCTCTACTCTTGTTGTAAAGTGGATAGTCTCCATTGACCAAGAATTACTGATGTTTACTAACTATACAAGCACACCCCTTAGTCGCTTCTTATGACTCATAAATGAACTCAATAAAGGTTTTGTTACTGTATTGCAGAGTTCTTCTTGCATCTTCTGCCATTCATGTTGCATATGAGTTGACATAAATTCTTAGTGCACTGCCCTAAATAACTCCCCTTTCCAACTTTCATTTCCACTCACACAATGTATTACTATTACCATTTTATTCTTAATACATCTCCCCCTATATCAGGGTTGCTGACTCTCCTGGAAAGTCTAGAGACTCCCGGATTTCAGGAAAATCTTCTTGGTACCCCTGACACTGCGGGTGGAGGACCCATTCCGGCAGTTCCGGTTCCAGCATGGTTCCAGCTTTCACCCATACCCCACAGACACTGTTTTCCTCACACTGCACCCCCATGTACACTCCCAAAATAATCTCATGTTCTAAGGTGTCTCAGGGCAATGTACAGCCACGGTTGTCTATATCCGTTCCACCTCGGATACGCCTGGCTTTTTCTGGATGAAGGTTGCCAGGTTAAGGCCGGGAGAACAGACTCCCCACACTCCCTCTGTTCCCTGGACAACTACCACTATCTTAATCCTCTTTATACAGGACTATATGATTTTTTATTTTTCCACAGAAAGATTTATTCATACATAAAAGCTCACAATAAAAACTCTTTAGAAACAATTGTGTTATTATAATCTTTGGGGTATATAATCAGTATATATAACAAATCCCTACCCACAAATGTAAACATTCAGGTGTATTTATTGGGCCCATCTACCTGAACAAAAATGGAAATAGTTATATGGCTGACCTGTGTACTGCCCTTCTCTGAACCACACTCCCTACACGTTTCGACCCTAGTCTTGATAAAGAAATGTGTTTATTACTCCTCCAGAAGAGTTCATTTCAGTTTACATTCTCAAGATTCTCAATTCTCAAAAAGAAAACAGACAACCAATTCAGTATAATTTGTTCAGCATTTTAATATAATAAACAACTTATAAAATATATATAAACTTCTTTTTTCTATGCAATTTTATTGCATTTCATTTATAACTAATCCTTTATGTAGGAACCATCTGATGTGAATTAACATTCCACTGATTATTATAATAGAGATCGTATAACAGTAAAATATTTAGAATGTATTTCTTCATTTACATGTGTTTGCCACTTGAAATATAATATATGCCAAACAATGTACTCTTCCATCTATGTATAATGGTACAGTTAAGGAGTGAGTATATTATATATTGGTATATTACACATAATTAAATAATATAAATGTTCCTTTTCTGGTAAATTGTGTGTTGTATTTCATTTTGTGTATTTTCTGCCTGTAAAATTGTTTGGACACAAAAGTGTTAATATTAAGTTAACCCAGATCTAATAGTGAGGGCGGTGGGATATATAAAACCTTCCATTCTCAGCAGTTTCCATTCTCTTTAGGAACACTGAGTAGCAGTAGAAACAAGTTGGGGCACTTACTGGGGTCCAGCCTTCATACAGCTCTAGAAGGTTTTCCCACCATATGACAGCGGCATTGGTATGAGTAGAAAGCCACTCGCTTTTTTAAATCTATTATTCTGCTTTTATAAATATGAACAAATTTTCCTTTCTGCTATTTTTCTCCCCTTTACCTTTCTGGTGAGCTTGTTCTTGATTGAAACCACTGGCTATTGTCTGCGTTATTGTGTGAGTTACACCTGGGAGACAGCAGTTGAATGGGGTACATATTACAGATACCTTTTAAGACATTTTTGATTATTTGCCATGCAATTAGTGACTGCAATTGATGAAGCTTCCATTGGCTTTGTTGTGGAAAGGAGAGGGTTAAGGGCATATGAAGTCTTGCTCTGCTTGACGTATTCTTATATCAAACGTTGTTTTCCATGTACCACTACTACACTATGGGCATTGCAGAATACTCAGAAAAAATGCAATTAAATTGTGAAATGAGAATTTTGTCCCTGGGTTCCTTGTGTTTTGGTACGTATGTATTCTCTCTGCTGACTTTATGAATGGTCATGTAGCGACCCTAATGAAATTTTACAGAATATTTTCTAAAATAGAAATATCAGGTAATTTTACAGGCTCCTTTAAAGTTAAAAAGGAGGTTATTTTACTGAGTATACTGTATACCAATTCAACTAATATTAACACTTGTAAAGAACCAGATAAGATCACAATTCTCACAATATAGCAGTTTTAACACATTAAGGACACACAACTACAAAGCAATCAAGTTTTATTATATGTCGTTTTACTATTAGTTTTTCTCTCTGTTCCTTTCTTAAAATAGTTTGTTACCATTCAAACATGAAAATCAATCAGCATTTACATCTAATACATCACATGACATGTAAAGTGTTATCAATTAGTTTTTATTACTAAGAAGTGCCTCTTGGGCCTACATTTACTAAAATAAAGGAGAATGTAAAAGTTGGGATCAGATTCGAGATCTCATTCTCCAGTATGTAAAATTAAACTGAGAGCTTGAATCTCATTGGTTGCTATGGCCAACATCCCCACTATTCTAGTAAATTTAGGACTTGGAGTCTAATAGTAGTTGTCTTACTATGGCCAATATTATAAGTGAAGTTTTACAGAGCTCTTTTTTCCTTTTTGTACTCCACAATAGCCAAGACTGCGGCTGTAGGAGTGGCAGCTACTGCGCATACAATTCAAGGGGGTGTTGCAGTGCAGTAAGCATAGGCAATTTCAAATAGATTTTCTTAGTTAGACAGACTCAATTTTTTTCATTTAATAGGACATAGAATATATGGATCCTTATTTGGCATATAAATCACATAACATTAAATCTGGAAATTTCATCAAATGCCTTTTTCATCTTAAATTGCATTCATTGATTCCTATATCAGCGTAGATATAGATAGACACCCTAAGTATATATTCCTGCAGAAACCTTAAGCTGGCCATACACTATAAGATAAATTGTTTCAATCTAAAGATTTTTCAAGAGTGGGTAAAACCATGTTGAATTGCAGGGGAGGTAAAATGAATGTTACTGTTTGCACGAAGGGAAAATACTTTATTTTTGCATGTTGCACACAGATACTGACCAGCGTTACTGTTACACTGTTATTACACTTGTGCTGGAAACATCATCTCTCACCTGTAATACTGATTGCAACTAAAGAAATTTACCTCTCCTGCAATTCAACATGGTTTTACCCACTCTTGAAAAATCTTTAGATTGAAACAATTTATCTTATATTGTATGGCCAGCTTAACATTTGTACCCTTAGATTGCATCATGGTTTCTCCAAGGATATATATGCACCTCAACCACGTTCTCTCTAACATTGTACCCAAAAGTGACACTGACTGGTCCTGTTGTGTCTTACAGGTGGAAGAATGGACTATTACAGCACTCTAATCCTTTTCATCATCTTTTGTCTGACATATATTACTCTAAGTTACGTGAGAATTTTTAAGGAGAAAGCAACACTTCCCCCAGGACCCATCCCTCTGCCATTCCTTGGGAACCTTCTACAGATCAACACAAATGACATTGCCAGCTCTCTTATGAAGGTGAGGAAAACAGGTGATATTGCAGGACTAGGCTGTGTTTCAACAAAATAATGACTAAACATGAAAATGTATATTACAATAAATTCACTTGCCAACTTTTTTAAACATACTGAAGTAGATGTCTTGATGGGTAGAGAGGCATCTTGGAAAGAGGGTAGATGGGTCAGATAGAAAGAGACTGAATGATGAGCTGAGCACTTATGGTGCCCCTGCTTTNACTCATTTGTGTGGACCAGCGGACCATGCAGCTGCTGACCTCACAAATCAAGGTAAACCCTGCCCCATTTGACTCATTTTAATGCTCTACTCAGGCCCAGAGGGGACAGGTCCGGCCCAGAGGGTGAATCCCTAGCCATGTGGGCAAGATGTTCTGACCAGCAGGGGGTCTGCTCATGCACATTGGGTACCAGCATGCACTTTTGCCCCACATCTGCATACCAGAGGATTGGTGTCTCTTCAACTATTCATCTAAAGTAAACTGGAAAGCTGTGCTTTCAGCGGCAACTACTCACCATCTCATGCTGCTGCTATCAAGAATCACATGGGAACATGCTGAATAAAATGACTGGATATCACGTGTGTGGCATGGGAGGCACTCAGGAGCATTTGCAACTTCTTAGGGAACCATACGGCAGACAACCACAAAGAGCTGGTGGACAATATCTTAGGGCACGATTCAACTGTGCACAGAGATGGGGAAAAGCTAATGGTACTCTTTTTCCTGTCTCTTACGGTTGGAGAAACATACACAGCTCTATGAGTCATGAAAGTAGAATCGAGCCCTTAAAGTCTTGCAAGATCATTGGGAGTAATGTGTCTTTAAAGGACCTTTTCCCAGCAAATGATATATTTTTTTCCCTTTTATGGCCCTGAATTTCTCTGTCAAATAGGAGTGTCTATTATTGTTGTTTTATTTTACTACAAACCTAAATAAAGATTTAAACCAGGGAACCAGAGAGATTGGAGATGTTCACTATGATCCTACCCTGGTTCTGTGTGACCAGTGTAGGACCAGGGTAGTTTGTGAATTACCAGGGTAATTCAGCACTGTGAACAGGGTTGATTACCAGGGTAATTCAGATCCACAGCTAACAACCCTGTTTGTTAAAAACAGACTTACCAGAGTAGTCTGTGTGAACGTGGTATTAGTAATAAGAAAGTAACAAAAATAATTTAATTGTTTGCTACGGGCAACATGTCCATTTCTTTTCTGCAGTTTAGTAAATCAATTTTTTATTGAAAATGGTTCCAATCCATGCCTTTAATAAAATATGTTTAGCCTGTATTTTTCATTCTTGATTATTCAGTTTATCCATTGGAAACATGTGATCAATTTATTGTACTTCTCCACAGCTGAAAGATAAATATGGGCCGGTGTACACTCTATATTTGGGACCTAAACCAGGACTGGTCATATGTGGATACAAAGCTGTAAAGGAAGCCTTAATTGACCAAAATGAAACGTTTGGAGAAAGAGGAGACTATCCCATTTTCCTGAATTTTATAGGTGAACATGGTGAGGATAACACAAATTCTTCTATTGGAGTTTCCATATAATTTTACCTTTTAAATAGTTTAGGACTGCATAGGGTGCAATGTATATGATCTGTGGGTCAAAATCAGTTATTTAAGAAATAGACGTTGGACCAGATTAAGACTTTAGGCACTATTGAATTCCAACTTACTCAAGAGTGGAGAAAGCCATATTGAATTGCAGGGGAGTTAAATTTTATTAGTTTATAACATTTATTACCTTCCCTGCAATTCAACATAGTTTTACCCACTATTGAGTAAGTTGTGAGTAAGTCAATAGTGTCTGAGTCTGGTGCATTGTAAGAAAAATAGAACTACCTTTATGGTAATTACAAAGGAAGTTAAAAGAAAACACGTAATAAAAGCTTTAATAAAACTATAGTTCAACAAATGGATCTCTGTACGTACAGATATGCTATACACCTTCACACATTAAAAAACATGTAACGTAAAGTTAATTTAAAAATAACTACAATTAAGATAAAAAGATACAAAGCATCTTAGGATTTTTGCCATGGATCTTCAGTTAAGTCATTGCAATTAGTTTCCCTATAACCTATTCCATGTGGGCAATCAGCGAACAGCATAAAGCCCATTCAGCAAGTGTATTGTGTATTCTGTTGCCTTTTCTAAACCCAATGGGCAAGATTCAGCTTTTCACTCTCATGATTTCTCTCATGGGCAAAACCATGTTGCAGGGGAGGTAAATTTAATTAGTTGCAATCAGCATAACAAGTGATAGCTGATGTTTCCAGCCCAAGTGTAATAACTGTGTAACAGTAACGCTGGTCAGTATCTGTGTGCAAATTGCAAAAATAAAGTATTCTCCCTGCATGCAAACACTGACATTCATTTTACCTCCCCTGCAATTCATCATGGTTTTACCCATGAGAGTGTAAGTCATGAGTGTAAGTCATGAGAGTGAAAAGCTGAATCCAGCCCAATGTCACCTCTTTTGTATTTGAGAATCCTTCAGGAAGTGTAATTAACTCAATATTTCAAAACCCTAGACCTGGCATTTACTAATGGTGAGAGATGGAAGGATCTCAGACGCTTCGCCTTGCTCACTCTGAGGAACTTTGGCATGGGGAAGAGGAGTGTTGAAGAACGGATCCTAGAAGAGGCGCAATTTCTCATCAAAGAGTTTAAGAAAACAAATGGTAAAATGTTTTACATATTTAAACATAATAAACATCCCGAGCACTGGCAATTTATAAATGAAAAAAGATTGTGTGTGTGTGTGTGTGTGTACATGTATGAGAGAGAGAGAGAGATACTCCAAAGAATAAATCACTCAATTGTGGATGTTTATATCACCTTATACAGTATGATACTATAATAGAGTTAATACTTGCCGATGACGATCTTATTATTGTGATTTGGTTTTATTCCATGGCATAAAATAATTCTGGAAGGTGGATCCACATTTATAATTTTCTTACCATTAGATGTTATCATACGGAAGTACATGCAAACAAGGGTGATGGGACCGATATGGATCCTCTGATGCGTTTCTCCCTATGGGTTTCACCAAAAAGTGACCATTTCCTGTTTGGTCCAATGTTTATAGATTGTGGGGTAATTAATTAGTTAGCAGCTGAGTTGAGTACCATCTTAGAGAATTTAGAGAAGCATTATCAAGTTAAATAGAAAACTCATATACATCATATAATAGTTGGCAGCTCATACATTTAGCAGATGTCAATAACATATTGAAAACGTTATGTATATTTTATGTCCAGTTTGATGTCACAATATAGGATACTGAACTGTCAGATCTTGCCAGAGGTACAGCAGAGATAGAGAGACAGAGATAGCAGCGATATATAAAATAAAATATCTGATGTGCAGTATAAGCAGTATGGGTATGCAATATAACCCAATATAAACTATTCTATATAGATTATAAGGGAGGAGCAAAGTTGGTATTTGTTAATATTGAAGGGGTCTTCATAGATATAGTTACACAGGAGAGATATACTAGATTGACAAAAAACAAAATGATATATACTTATATGTACACTTTCCATACCTTCCCCACCCAACGTGCGTACTTCGTATTTACACACGCCCCCCCCCCCCTGCCTGCTATGAACATTGCATATGTTACACAATTTACTTAGAGCTCATACAATAATTTTGCAGACACATTTCCAAAACTAGACAAATAAAGCGTTTTGTGCAGTCTGGATCCTTCCTACTGTCCTTAACCTTAAGTGATAATCTCCTAGCTTCCTTTTCTTTCCAAAGTACGAGCATGACCTTTGCTTCATTGTAGCATAAGATTCTCATCAGGGAGGTAGGAACTTGGAAGTGGGGTGTATATGGAGGTATGTCACTTCTACCATTGATTTAATTAAAAAACTAATAGGTTAATAACAGTGCCGGCTACCAGTTTCTTTTTAAGAGAATGGATGCATTTTCACACAATGTAAATATGTGTACATTTTTCCATCTATGGCTATTAGTTGATTATTTAAAAAAAATTACTTACTCAAAGAAAATGGAAGGTGTGACACTGCTAACACATGCATTTATTTCAGGGTCTGCAGTGAACCCTAGCAAATATCTTGCAAACACAGTCTCCAATGTCATTTGCTCTATAGTCTATGGAAGTCGATTTGATTATCAGGACAAGAGACTTTTCGCCATTACTGAGAGCATCAATAACAACTTTTGTATTATGAGCAGCACCTGGGGGACGGTGGGTATATACAGATTTGTTTTTTATTAGTGAATACCCCAATGTGTAACAATTTCCTTGAATATAGGGCCACCAAAAAAGGCTGTCATGATATAGATCTTCAGGCCAACTTAAACTAAATATCACGGACCCTCTTCAATTTTATTATGTAAAGCTGGGTACACATGGTAAGATAAATTGTATCCAATCNTAAGATTTTTCAAGAGTGGGCAAAACCATGTTGAATTGCAGGGGAGGCAAATTGAATTAATTGCAATCATTATTACAGGTGAAAGATGATGTTTCCAGCACAAGTGTAATAATAGTGTAACAGTAACGCTGGTCAGTATCTGTGTGCAACATGCAACAATAAAGTATATTCCCTGCATGCAAACACTTACATTCATTTTACCCCGCCCCCCCCCTGCAATTTAACATGGTTTTACCCACTCTTGAAAAATCTTATGATTGGATACAATTTATCTTACCGTGTGTACCTAGCTTAACAATTATTGCAAATAAATCAGAATATATACGGTTTATACTTGGAAACTCACTAATTGAACAACCATACAATACCTCACATTCAGTTTAACACAGCAGTTCTCACACTCCTTTGCACCAGTATAACCAGTGGCAGGCCAGTGTCCACTATAGAATACTGATCATTTCGATGGTGGAGGGGATTTACTAATTTGAAACTTTTTTNAAAAAATGTTAACATACACACAGGGACATGAGAAAGGGGATTGGCTTGCCCTGCCTATTACAAATGAATGACATTTCAAAGTTTTTTTTTTATTGAATAAAACATTTATAGCAATGTTTATTTCTTCTGGTAAGTAATGTAATTATATTTTTTTACTTAATAAAAAGACAATTTGTGTGATTTATGTATCCTCTAAGCAAAAATTATACAAAAGAAAAAATCAGCAATAACATATATTGCATGTGACAATGTTTAATATTTTCAGATAGGGCAATGTAGTAAATATTCATGGGGATGGAAAACATATTAAAGAAAATGAGAAAAACAGCAAACATTTCTTATCTATCCTTCCAGCTGTACAACATGTTTCCAGACTTTATGGAATATCTGCCAGGTCCACACCAGAAGATGAGGAAATATTTTCAGGACATTTATGAAATCTCACATGAATTTATTAAGCACCATGAGAAAACATTGGACCCAAACAACCCCCGGGATTATATTGACTGCTTCCTCATCAAGATCAGAGAGGTAAAAATACAAGATATTCAGATTATAAAAAAGAAATTTAAAAAAACAAAAAGGTAAATACAGAAATTTAAGAGGATACAACTTTACATGTTGGGAATGAAATTAGTATTATAACTCAAGGGGAGATAAAGTCAAAATCAGATATCATAAACCAGATTTGGTTTAGTATTCTTATTAGAGTCACATAGCAGAGGAGCCCTTATCCCCTGCTAACAAAGGGACAAAATACGATAATTGTCTTAATGTTGTTCCCAATTTCATAAATATATATATACTCAGTGCAATCGCAGCCATCCGGAGTGCGGCATGAATGGCAGGCATCATGTACAGCGGCTTGGATGGCTCCAACAACACAAAACAATCATGAAAAAACATGATTATTGATCGGGAATCCCAAACTATCATATAGTTGTGAAATTGAGAAATAATATTCTAGTGTGTGGCCAGCTTCAGACATGTCCTATAGCTGGTACAAATGCTTGAGATGAATTTGTGTGCACTAACGTTCAGACAAATTTGGTTCTTGATTGTGCCGTGGGAACACACCCTTACTATAATATGGCTATACAAGTAAACTAAGGGTAGATGCAAATGTGGGAAGGACACCTGCAAAACTCTGAATTGGGGACAGGGGGACAACCCAGTAGCTTTTATTCTGCAGTGACTTCTTAATGTTTGTAGCTGTCAATAAGTCAGCAGCTTATAGGTAGTGCCATTGCTCTTCAAGGCTGGCAGTGAGAGCATGCAAGGAGGATCAATGGTGCTTAGCAGTCAGTTATAACATTTAACTGAATTCCCTGCTGGTGTCTGTTGGTGTGTAACATTCTATCCTGAGTGGTTTCACTGTAAGATAAAGTATAAGCATACCCCCCAACGGTCCCAATTTTAGCGGGACAATCATGCTTTTGGGGGACTGTCTCGCTGTCCCTCCCTCCTACCAGTTTATCCCACTATGGGGACAAACTGACAGGAAAGTGGGGGNTTTTNGGCACAAAAAGGGGGCATGGCTTTGCCACGGGTTGGCAGCATTTGGGCGTGAGGTGCGAGGCTGGGGCAGACTGGAGCGGAGCTGGGCGGAGTTGGGCGGAGTTGGGCTGGGGGAGGGACATGTGTGTCCCGCTCTGTCTCCGGCAAATGTTGGGAGTTATGGTATAAGCATTACTTTAACTTCTGAACCATATTTTTAAAGCAATCTTCTTAATTTTCTCTGCATACCCTTAATGAGAAGTGTTATAGTGTATGCTTAAAATAATATTCCATTCCAATATAATCTTTAAGCGAATATTTTTGTTTAATCCTGTAATCAGGAAAAGGATAAACTCAATACAGCTTTTTACATAAAAAGTTTGATGAGATCCATTCAAAATCTTTTGTTTGGTGGAACAGAGACCGTCAGCACAACTCTCAGATACAGCATCCTGGTCCTTATGAAGCATCCGGAGGTAGCAGGTAAGTGTAAATTATAAATCTTTTCTTGTTATCCATAGGGTCAAAATTGTTATAATTATTATGTTATTGTTAGGTATTTATATATCTTGTTGATTGTCTACAAGTAATCCTAGAAACCTTTGCTGCAGTAATGTTTATTTTATTTGTGCTTTTCCTTTAAATGTTGGTTTTGCTGTAGGGTTTTCCATAACTACATAGTGCATTCGAAAAGCATTGTTGCAGGGGCAGTAAGAAGGTTAAAGGGCAATAATTTAAAAGTCTTATCCAATGGGTAGTAAAAAGAAAACTTTTTGGATTTGAAAAAGAAAAAAAAACAATTACAAGAATAAGCCTTTAGCGATGGATCAAGAGCATAATCTTAAGGTGGCCATCCATGAGGACAACATTAGTGGTCGGTTCAGATTTCAATGAGCATGCACAGTGCGAAAAAACGCAATAAAATACAGTTATACACGCACATTCAGCCACAATGTGCAACTCAGGATCAGCCCCATCGTTCCCGTGGAATGCCGGCACCAACAAACCGGGTGATTTTCCCTAGGCCATCAACGAGAACAATGTTGTTCTCATGGTGGCCACAGAAGCCCAAAACCTGCAAAAAAGAAATAGAAAAAAAAATACATAAAGACATACTTTCTGGAGATGATAGACCATCAGAAGATTTTTGTGTAAATGTAAAAAACATTACAGAATAGTCTCCCCCCATAGGGAGGGGATTAGGCCTTTTCAAAACTAGTTAAGCAAAATCAGCTTCAGTTCACCAAAGTCAGAATTCTAACTGGAGTCACAAAATAATGCAAAATCGGCTTCCAAAATTCTTTGAAATTTTCAACAATTTTAAACCTGTCACACAAGTAGACAAAAAAGTTAGTTATTTCAGCCTAATTGTGTATTTTTTTAGAAAGAGTACAAGCAGAAATTGATGGTGTTGTTGGAAGACATCGAAGTCCATCCATAGCAGATAGGAATAAGATGCCTTACACTGATGCAACTCTCCATGAACTGATGAGATTTTGTGATGTTTTACCTACTAGTCTTCCACGCAAAACATTAAAAGACGTCGTTTTCCGAGGATATTTCATTCCAAAGGTTAGTGAATCAGATTTATGCTCATTCACCAAGTTTGTCTTTAGGGACACCATTATGCATCCGCTATGCATTTGGAGTTTAAACACAAGAAGCAAAAATCATCAGCATATTCTGACCATGAGTATGTGTGTACACACCTGTGTTTATCATATAAGGATCAGGCATTTTATTATTAATACTCACCCCTGCACCCCCTGCAAACTCACCCAGATTCTGCCCGAGACTCGGACTCTTATAGTTGGTTATCCCCATGGTGGCGGAAAATGCAAGTGCACAGAATTAAGTTTGATTATTTCGCTCAAGAATCTATTCACATCTAACATGGTAGTCTTAAATCTTATAAACATTACAAATAAGTTAGAAAGCAAAACTCCCTGAAAATACTTACTTTTTAATTAATTTTATTGGTTTTTATGTTGTGTATGCTTAAAGTGTAACTAATCATTTTTCATTTAGGACACATATGTAACGCCACTGCTGGCTTCAGTCCACTATGATCCAGAATATTTTGCAAAGCCAAACAAGTTCAATCCAGACAATTTCCTGGATGACAAAGGTCTCTTTAAGAAAAATGATGCACACATGCCTTTTGCTGTTGGTAAGTCAGATAATATTATAGATTTCATAGACTCCTGTAGACACATCAACTCTCCTGTGTTTAGGTACACTCTAAGGAAATTATTACAGTTGTTGTCATGGCATGTAGTTGTCTTGGACTGAATCCAGAATTTGGTAATAAGGAAGGTTACACCAGGTGGAAGGTTACACTAGGTGGAAGGTTACACCTGGGAGAAACCATATTGCATTGCAGGGGACGACATTTCCATCTGTTGCATAGTTGAGAGATGATGTTTTCTATTTTGATTTTATAACAGTAAAACTGGTCATTTTCTATGTGTAGTATTCATAATATAACATTCTATCAGAAATTCAACATAGTTTTCTCCAACTGTAAATTTCCACTTGTTTTTCTCTTATTTTTAAATTCTGGTCCTATGCCTTCTATTGTCCATTAGGCCAAGATCAATAAAAGTTGATGAACGGTAGAAGTTAATGTGTTATAAAAAGGTGCTTTGCAAATGTTTGCATGACATAACCTTTGCATTTCAGAAAAAAATCTGTATACTAATCTATTTATCTTCTCATGTACCAGGAAAGCGAGCCTGTTTAGGTGAAAGTCTGGCTCGAATGGAGCTGTTCCTTCTATTCACATCTCTTCTGCAAAATTTCACCTTTAAACCAGTGATTGGGAGAGATGAGATAGACCTCAGACCTACAGGGAGTGGACTGGGAAATCTCCCTAAAACATACATGTGCTGCATTATACCTCGATAGTCTACCGGTCTCTGGAAATCTGGTAGCAATGTTAATGTACAGGGAGATGATTATTATATACTTTGTAGTGCTGTCATTGTGTACTCTTGTAATTGCAAAGAATAATAATAAAATAATAGTTTGCTTCTGTTTACAAGTAATTAATTCAGACCATGCTTTCTCTTCTATGGTAAAGCAGTGGATGGTTTTCAATCACCAACACATACACACCAACACACACCATTCACCGTTCACTCACTTTTGTTGCTACTTCTGCGCAATCCCAGAAAGTAATTTTAATTTCAAAGGCCTTTGATAATGGGGTTAGTAATCTATTGTAGAGTTGTTTCTCATCAAAAACACGTCACAAAAATAAATCTTTTTTGTGGTTATGTTAAGCATACTCCTAATGTATAATGCACAGTTATCTAAACTAGACTAAGAAATGCAATCTGGTAAAAATTTGTACCCTGAACTCTTTTTTCTCAGAAAATCCCTGAATAACAGCCTGCTGAAAGTCCCCTGCCATAATAGTATACCTTTGCTATTAACGGGGCAGACATAGTCTGTGGTATGTCTCCAAGTAACATAAGTAACCAGAGTCTAGAGTTTCCAGAGTTTCTTCATGGTTTCTTCTTGTTATTATGTATCCATCTATGCTCCATTGCTTACACCTCTGGGCAGTGGTCAAAGTGGACATTTAGAAATAGCAGAATGGACATTTAGAAGTGGCAGTATGGACATTTAGAAGTGGTGTTATGGACATTTAGAAGTGGCGGCATTGACATTTTGAAGTGGCGGTATGGACATTTACAAGTGGTGGTATGAAGACACATAATAGAGTTGAATGGAGACTTAGAATTGACACACTTCGAGTCCTGCTCATGGGTATATATTAACATATAATAATGTTATTCCCTACTTCTAGTAAGCTGTTATTTCCAGCATTATGTAAAACATGCCAGTATCAAACTGAGAGTGAGTATTTTAATGTATTTTATAATAAAATAAGAACAGTAGGTATAACATGGCATTTAATTCAATGTAACTACAACAACTTTTGTAAATGTAACGGCATAGTGCAGATATATTTGACTTAACTATCTTTCTGATACTTAGCCAAACATATAGATCCTAGTCNACCTATCACGTCATTACTCTACTTTATTACAGATGGTAAACCAAAGAGTATTTGAGAAACCTTGAGTTTTAGTTTAATTATGTGATGAGCCTTGTAGACTCTTACCTTCCCATGCAGAGTTAACTAATGTTAGACGTTCATGTCAATGGATGGCGCAAATCTGAATAGCAGAGTATTGTGGTTATGTATGTTCAGGCAATATTCTAATTAGAGATTCATTTTAAAGGGTATTTAGATGATTATTTAACAAAAGAAAAACATTAAGAGCTGCATGTTTTAGCGGAAACACTCAACCCCGGTATCAGACATTTGCCTTATCTGTACTCTCTTTACACATCCACTGTGTTAAAACTCTGGATCGGGTCCTAGGCTTCAGGTCCATCACACATTTAAAAGAGTTTGTACAATATTTTATTTTCCAGTCATAGAATATTGAGATACCATCTCATGAGACACATAATAATATTTGTCATCTAGTGACTCACGATTCAACTTAAGTATTATTATGAAGGCTACCACTGCCATTTAGCCTCTGTTAGGATGTTCCTATCTTTGTCTGCTTTGACATCGTTTTTTTTTATTTATTCCCATGATCAGTACTTAGATTTACTGTAGTTTTAGAGATTTGTGTCCACAGTACAACAGTAGAGCCATGAGGAGATGTTTCAGAGCTCCTTCTACACATCACATTGTTCTACAAGTACAAAAGGTCAAAGGACTTTTCTGACACATATATGAAATACAATAGCTGGTAGCCTTGTATATGTATCTTAATCTCTGGAAATTTCACACACTGTACAGCTGTGTTAGAACACAAGAACCAGAAAGTTTGGCTGTGTAATAACAGNAATGATGAACCTCAAATGTAATAAATAAAAACCCACTGGTAAATTTATTTGGTAAGTTGTTTCTTTATTCTCACCAACAATTAAGCACTTTTCATATATGACTTGGAAGCCATTGAGTCACCATCAGTGAATCAAAATATATATTATATAGTCTGTAATACCAGTCTGTAATTACTGTAATTGCAAAAAAATATATATATATAGCTTAATTTTGACCTAGGTAAATGAATGTGTACTACTAATTTACTGGCCCATTGCTATTGTGATATTTTTGTTAGGAAAAAATCACGTTCTAAGATTATATAAGGCGTAGATAGTATACACTTTTATTCCTGTCTGCTGTTATATACGAGGTATAAGGTAAAACTGATAGTTGGGAGGGATATGTGCAAGTCCCACTCCCACAGGAGTAGTAGAGATTTCTTCAGGGGGAACCAGTGACTTGATGGTAAAGTTTTGCAGCATTATGGTGATATACAAGAAAATGTCCATAAGTGCTAAACTCAAACCAGGGCAGATCCTCTTGCCTGAAAAGACATAAAGTAAAAACAATTCATGACATGACATTTAGGCCTTTAATTACTAAACTGTGAGAAAAGTAAACGCAGTGTTAAGTATTTAACCCACTGAATTTTCCTGAGCATGTGATGTCACTCACCTAAGGTTCGCTAGAGATTGGCTAGTTTAGTCAGGGGACAGTCTTCAGGGGTGGGTGAGTGCATTTGAGGCTATTTGAGTCTATTTTCTTTGCAACCATTACTGATAGGTAGTTAATTGTAGTGTTGATATTAAATTAAATTAAGTCTAATAAATATTTTTAGGCCCTAAAATAAGGAGTGATTGTTTTCTTTGTGTCAGTGTCCATTTATTTCCATCACAATCTCAGCAATAATTTATGTTCATGGAAAAGTGAATTGCCTATAGCCACCAAAATATCCAAAATTGCAGTTTGTAAAAGTGGGGATGTTGCCCAAAACAACCAATAAGATTCCAGCTCTCAGTTTCATTTAACATTCTTGAGAATGTGAGCTTGAATCAGATTGCTCGCTATAGGCAACATCCCCACTTTTCCAAAGTGGGGATGGAAATGTGAAATATAGAAATATAAATCCATGGAATGGATGGAATAGTTAATAGTTAAAGCAACCCTTTGGAGGTTTAAGCTGGTTACATTTGAGTGACATGACAAAATGTAGGCCAGTTTGGGTTTTTTATATTCTGACATGAATCTTCAACAATAGGCCCACTAAAGAATCGTTGTTTGCAGATATTCCGGATAAAAAAGTTTTTTTGGTGTGACCTGTTTCCTGATTCTTTGCCCTCCTGCTTCACCCCATGTTGTCCCAGTCAGAATTAAACTTGAAAGTCGAAGTGAGAGAAGAATAAAGTCCACTGCGTTGACGAGAGTTGAGATACTGAGCAATCTTCAGGTAAAGCAGGTTATCCCTATAGATGGTTATATGATAACACCTCCTGTTTTCAGACTGGGGTAGAGTTCAGTGAGTAACATCATGATGTCAGGCTTCTGGACTACAGGGGTGGGGTGTATTGGAATGCAACTCAACTGTTCATTGTTCGGATCAGCACACTGTTTTTGAGTGCTGCATTAAGAGATACTATAATAAAGTATCCTCTAACAAATTTTCCATGATAGTTTGCAAAATTGAGGAACATTTAAAAGATGGAGCTCTTGGTAGTGAAGACGTGAAGCCAGGACAGACATAGAAACCATTCAGACAGCACCGGCAGATGATGTAAATACTGCTGGGCCACATGATTCATGCATTCAAGCATTCACCACAGTGATTGGAATGCCTTTAATGTACATTGTAATAATAAGGAACAGTCACTTTTGATCAGAACTCAGGGGCTAGAAGTGTCATCCACCCAATGACCCAACATAAATTATAAATTTATCAAGCTCCAACATTAATGACCGTTGCATCTTTTAAATACAGTGGATTCATCTTACCTGCTGAAAATGGCATAAGAGAATTGTGCTTCCTAAACTTTCCATTCTCATCCAGAAAATTGTTTGGGTTAAAAGTGGTTGGGTCGTCGTACTGGGTCTTATCGAAGTGTACACCTGTCAGCACTGGAAGGAAAGTTGTTCCCTTGATGGTAAGGAGAAATAGGAGGAATTCATTGATGAGCATTTTTATTTTTGAAGTTTTTCATAACATTATTCATAATAAATATCTACCTTGCGTAATTTATAATTTCTAATCTGGGTATCCTTGGTCAATTGATGTGGAAGGCAAAGTGGAAAAACATCACCAAATCTTTGAACCTCATGTATGAAGGCTTCAGTATAAGGCATCTTAAGTCTGTCCTCATAATTCGGAGAACGTTGACCAATGACGTTATCTATCTCATGATAGACCTTCTCTGTGAGGAGAAAATATTACATAACATTAGACCACATTCTTGAACTTAAGCAAGTTAGGTGTGCTGTGGGATGGGAAAACCACTCCTACCACACCCCCTTATATACAGGATACCATTTACCCCCATACATAGGAGTATACTTAAACAGACCTCTACTTTAAGTTTTGTCTGCCATATTTCCTTAACAGTATGTTATGTAATAGTATGTGAGGGCTAAAGCCCACAGTGTGCACGAGGCATGCACCTGTCCTCCTGTGTAAAAGCATTGTTTAGGTATAGCTGAATCCACTTTGCATGGTGCTTTCCATTCCACTGTCAGCGTCTTTTATACAGTCTGTATTCAGTTCATTATTATTATATAACAGACTACTAAGACATTCATTTTTCAATGGATAGGTCTATCAAAACTAACCAGAAACTTCTTTTACGAAGAAGCCAACATGAACTTACCTGCTACTTTGGGATATTTCATGAGAAATAAAAAGGCGTAAGACAGTGTATTTCCTGTTGTTTCCGTTCCACCAAAGATCAAGATCATGGTACTCATCAACAATGAGTTTTTATTATAGAAGCTGCCATTGTTATTCTTTTCCTGAAGAAAGAAAGATTAAAAGTATGTTACTGAAAATGACAGCTCAAAATCAGTTTCAAGAGACAAAAATGAATAGTATGGTCAACTGTGCTGTTAATTACATTGTTAAGCACTCATGTTCTAATAACAAATGCCATAAAACCACAATTTGTCCAATCCTAAGCTACAATAATATCTACTTAACCTCCTCCCCTTGCATGTACACGTTTGTGATGGAAAACGGCCCAGTTACATGTTTTAAAAACGCATTTATCTGAAAGCCAATATTGTGCAATTTAAATGCTTTATCCCTGCCCACTTTCCCTAACTCCGAATGTATGGGGTGAAGAAATGGCCTGTGGTGGGATGTAACCTGTTATGTCATTTTGTTTATGTTACAGAAGTGTTAAGCCCTGTTGCATGGAGAGTTCTTGATTAGTAATGATACTCTTGTACCCCTTTATATATCGACCTTTGTACCCCTTAAACTTGAAACTTTAATATAAATTTAATGGTTAGAAAAAAAAGAAAGCTGGATGAAGATGGGACAGAATGTTCTGGTCAAATAATGTGATACCGTGAGCACATTAGTAAATGCAGTATGGATAGGGTTTAACCTAGGTTGTCGACTCTCCTGGAATTTCTTTCTTTGCTGTATTTGGAGAGTTTGTGCATCTCTCATAGGGGTGTTATATGATCTTACAGGAGGATAAATAATTTGACTTTTCAAAACATAGTACCTTCTCCATTTGTATGAGGAAGCAGTCTAAATAATCGTTGGGGTTATTATGGTCCAAAATTTTGATATTCTTGTCCACTCTTTTCTGAATAAAGTTTATAATTCTTTGATAATACTTCATCATTTCCTTATGAGGTCCTGGTATGTACTTTAAGAGCCCTGGGAAGATGTTGTACAACTGAAAGAAAAGAAAAACTTGGAAATGTAAGTTAAAGTAATAAAATACTGTACAACTACACAACTCTCCTCTTCTCCTACACAGCCATGGTCAGCCCTGCACCATCATCCATGCACCATCATCCACGCTCCCCACCTTCATCACTTTATATATATTTTTATTGTAAAAATATCATATACTGTATATTTTTTTACAGTAAATACTTACTAATCCCCAAGGATTACTCATGACCTTAAAGCACTCTTGGAGTAAATGTGCAAGATCTTGGAATTCTTCATCTTGGTAATCAAACCTTTTCCCAAATAGGACAGAGCAAATGACGTTTGACACAGAGCTGTGTATATCATGTATGGGATTTATCGGAGAACCTGAAACGGAAATGGCATATAAAACATAGACAGATAGATAGAATAGATCAATGGATAAACCAGGTTAAACCCTATCCATATTGATCAATGTAATTTACTAATGTGCTCACAGTATCACAGAATTTGACCAGAACATTCTGTCCCATATGGTTTGCCCATACCCCCCACATCCTCTGAAATATCACTTACATGCACCCACCTTGCGCTGGAGTTCTCATCACTTACATTATTACCACCCCCTAGACGTAACACCCAAACACACAATCACATACAGTCACTAAAGGCAGTTTTGTCAGCTGCCAATTAACCTATCAGCAGGTTGTTAGGTTTGTGGAAGTAACCTGGAGCACCTGGAAAAACCCACACAGACATTGGAGGAACATACAAACATAGGTAAGGCCTTGTCCAAGAATTAACCCCTCGGTGCTGTTAGGCACAAGTGCTAACCACCGAGCCACCATGTTTTTCCTGTTCTCCTTTTAAATAACTATATTTTAGAAACACTCTATATTTCAAAAATATATGTATTTTGTTTAATAATAAATGGATAACAATGCCGTAATATCCCCATTTCGCCATCTTACCCATTCATTACCCCAACATCTTGTTTTCTGATGCTCACCTTTCCTGACACCTTTTCCCGGCGCAGAGGCAGGGAATGAGGTATAGAAAGGGAGGGTTAGGTGTAGGCTATGGGAAAGAGATGCATCTTGAAAAGGGAAGGTTAGGGTTGAAAGCTGTTATTGTTTGGGGAAGGTTAGGGTTAAGCTGAGAGGTGGGGATGGATTTGATAAGGAGAGGGTAGGGTTAGGCTGCAGGGAGAGAACCGATTGTATAAGTAAAAGGTTGGGACTAGACTAATGGGAGAGATGAGGATGTATAGGAGAATGAAAGGGGAGTGTTAGGATTAGGATAAGGGTTGGGATAAAACGTACCTGTCGGCTCTGGGGATTAATAGTCTTTCTGGTGCCCATAGGAACCAGATTCGAGCTCTCAGTTTCATTTTATATACTGGAGAATGAGAGCTTGAATCTGATGCTATGTTGCTATGGGCAACATCCCCACTCTTCAATTCCCCTGCAATCTCCCCACTTAGTAAATTTAGGCCATAGAGTTCATAGACATAACTTTGTTTTTAAAATTACCATTTTTGATTACAAAAAAAACATAAAACCTTTCAATATGTGGTGAAAGGCATCATAGTTGTTTATGTAAATTACCGTTATGTTTTCTGAACACTTCAACGAGATACCCGACCTCCTCCTTTATTCGTTCTTCAATGCTACGTTTCCCCATTCCAAAATTTGACAATGTTGTCATGGAAAAATATCTCAGTTCCTTCCACTTGTCACCATTACTGAAAGCAATATCTACATAATACAATAAAACATCCTTTAATTTAAATGACTGATCTCCGATAGAAAAAAAACAAGCAAACATATAGTGATGTAATTATACAAATACACACAAAGACACACAGCAGAAAGACTTACAAACCACAGATAATAACTAATACAGTCTGATCTCATATATTCCTACTGTACATTATACTTTCCTACATGCTACAGGCTGGCTTTCTTGTGCTCATATTCTACAGTATATCACAAATTCAAATATCAGGTAGTCTGTTTTGTACTTTTATGGTATTTTTATGTTTATGTTATCAAGAAATTTGGCAATTACTTAACATTACTTTGCAAAGTTGGAAAAGAGCTCAAAACATTGCACAATGTCCATTGGGATTTATATGATAAAGGTGACTGAATCCTTTATTTTAGATGTCTGTGATGTAAATGTCCATGATGAAAGCCTTGTGCTAAGTGCTTTTATTACTTTTTTATGCCACCAAAGTTTTTTCTATAAATTAATTAGTAAGCTACCATTTTACTTAATTTAATTTAGCACATATATACAGTAGAATATGCAGAGCAGTCAACATTATTCCCCCTCTTATACAGGTGGCAACAGGTTTCTTTGCCTATAAGCTATTTCACTCAAGGGCACTACTCATATGGGTACTTACCATCCCCTTTGGTAAAGTCATGAAAGACAGGATAATAAGCTCGGCCACTGAATTCTTCTGCTTTGTCAATAAGCGTCTCCTTCATAGCGTTATATCCACACAGCACCACACAGGGACGACTACCTTCATATATAGTAAACATGTCTCCATAGGTTTTACTCATCTAGAAGACCAGTAAAAGGTGGTAAACATTGTTTGTCTGACACCTGACTACCTGATGTTAAATAGTTTGGAATAATAAGAATAAGAACCGGGGGTCACTACATTGGTTCTAATATTATATATTACATCAATCAACAAAAACATCAAAACCTTATGGGTAATATTGTTGTAGTTTCCACCTGTGCCCCCATACAGACTTCACAAGAATTCTGACACTGCCCTGATTTACCTGACACAAAGATGTAAGCATCACACCCTTTGTGGTGGGGTTTCCATGACTTGGACCTGTTTTTCAGGTGCTCAACTGGGTGGAGATCTGGGGAATTGGCAAACCCAGAATTTTAAATAGGGGGTATGCTTGTAATGCATGTAAGGTTTATAAGAGCTGTTGTGATCTTGGACTATAGTATATAAAGTACATATTGGGTATATTAAGTGTCAAGTAATGCCATATATTGGTGGGTCTGGTAATGTCACACTATATATTGTATTCTTGGCTACTGGAAACCCTCCCTGCATTTGCCTCTGTGAGGAATATGAAGGCCAAGGTCTATTTGCTCCCTGATGATTTGTTCCTCTATGTGGAAGCCCAGGTTCTGCTCTCCTGGAAAATGTCCATAATTCATGAGTCTTCTGGAAATTCCAGGAAAGTTTGCAACCCTGTGCTCCTTGCTACACTGAGCTTGTCTGCATTGTGACTATACACCCCATGCTGTAATAGCCAGGTAACCAGAGGTACAGTAGTACAACATACACCATTGGTTTGCATGCAGCTCGTCTGTGTTTTTCTCTTTGAACTAGAGGAAACACTCATTGCCTGCTACATGCGTGCCAGTGCCCTGTTTTCTGCAGATAGGTCTATCACATTTTAAACAGGCTAAATATTTAGTTATAGAGGGAGTGTCTGATTACTTTTATCTTCAGTAAGTGTTACAGAATAAACACAGGAAATACACCACATTCATCAGATAGAACTAGTTATATAAAACATGATTTATACAGAACAATGTTCACCTTCATTAAGCACTTCACAATATCTTTCATGCTGACTTTGTGCAGAGTTCCAATGATAGGCAAAGGTGTTGGTCCTGGGGGGAGTGTATTTCTTTGATACATCATCTTTATGTAATTTGCCAAAATGAAGGTGATGAGCAGGACCAGGAGTAATGTACATAGTGTGTAGAAATCCATCCTGTGGATAGAGATCAGGCAGGTTGGCATATGGATCAACAAATAAATTATATTCACACTACACTCTTAGGTAATAACATATAACTGGGCGCTTTAAATTACCAAACCTAAATCAGTCAGTATATCATAAATCACGTCAGCAATATACACCAATAATCCCCTTACTGAGTATAGCGAGACATTCAGCCGACAACAGAACATTGGGGCCGATTCAATTCTTTGCGTAAGGGGGAATTATTGCACCTTACGGATTCGCGGCTCATGGAGTGAGTTTTTGCTACCGTAAGAGACACATGCATTTTTTGACTGAGAAACTGGTTTAAACATTGTCGCAATGGAATTCTTGATACCCCGCGTTATCTGTTTTCCAAGATTTTGCATGAAACGTTCCACAAGACCATTATCTTGTGACCACAATGGGGTGATCCTTTTATGTCGAATTTCAAAATGTTTCATAAAAATTCTGAGATACCCACCTTGAAATGGAGGACCATTATCAGTAAACTCAGACATTGCTTGACATTGTTAAGGAAGTTATTTCAAAAGCTGGATATTGTGAATACTCAACAATAATTACTAGTAGATGCTATTATATAAGGGACCATAGAAGCTAACATTAACATGTTCCGATCTTCAACATCAAACATTATCGAGTAAAGGCTCCATTGAGGGACACCATATCTTTACACGTAAAGGTTATTTGGTCTTTACAATCCCTAAATGACGGGCATGGCGAATGATTCAGTGTTCATGACAATGTTTCCATGTTGATTTGAAGTCAATATGATCTGTCCACCAATCATTACATATAATACCGCATTTCACTGTAGTTAAGACTCTGTTGATGGAATGAAATTATTGATGATTAACCCCATTGTTGCATTCGGGCTGGTTGTTTGAATTACAAAAATTGTCACAAGAGCTTGATGATCAGTTTCAGTGATAAAGTCAATGCCATATAAATACGGGTGAAAATGTTTACAGCCCCAAACTACTGCAACTACTTTTTGGTTGAGATTAGCATTGTTCAACCTCAGTTAGACTGCGACTAGCACACGCTACCATAACCACCCTGATAAGGACAACACAGGGTAACCGCCCTGATAAGGATGACCCAGGGTCGTCCTTATCACGGCACTTACCCTGTTCTTGAGGACATGTTTTTCAGGCTATAGGTGAGTATGATGGACAGGCTGGGAAAGTCAAAATGGATCCCTCTCCTTTCCTTTCAGTGAAGTCAAACTCCGGCATTGTTTTTAATCAGGGGTAAGGGTACATTTGTACTAGTTATTATACGTTTGTCAAGTTTTTATATGCCATTTTTATTGTCAATGTTTTTATTGTGTCTAGTAAGTTTGGATTAAAATGTTGTTGTTCTTTTGTGCTTTTTAATTTGACTCTTGTAACTCCATTGATAGATGTATTGATAGAATATCATATTTCTCCAGTTAGTTGGATAGATAGTTTTAGAAGGTCCAAACCAGATCAATACAGAAAATACGACAATTACGAGGGCTATGGAAATAGATTATATAGCCTTTTACATACTGGAGCTGATAAACTTTATTTAGGTGCATATGTAGACCTGAGCAAAACCATGCTGCAGTGTGAGGGGTGCAAATTCTTTTTCATTTACCTCAGGGAAACTATTTGCTTTTACACAAAGAACTCACATGGTCTGATCCAGAGTTGCACTTACAACTTTTTTTAGGTTCAAGTGTAGAACAGAGCAAATCCATATTTGAATGTGAGGGGTGCAAATTAATTAGCAAATTAAATAAAGTCATTTATTTTATTGTATGCATGTAAAAGACTTTGCTGTTCCACATAATCTCATGAACTCAATAGCTTTACATTTCATTTTTAAATAATAGTTGAGCTAGGAAACTTCACCTCTCAACTCTAATTATGTTTTCAGAGTTTATATTTGCCTCCCCTGCAGTTGAATGGTCTTGCCCAGGCCTACACATACTCCCAAACTGTGGATCAGTCACCATTGACTTTAAACAGTGATAGATTAGTAGTATTATGCCTGCACAATCTGACAAATTGTTAATTCATAGGTAGTTATATTACTCATTTCAGCTGCTCTACATTGTAAATTAATTTTTAACTACAATCAGTCAAAAGATTGTAAAGTGTAAAGAGATTTACAATATTTATAAAGATTGACAACACTGTTACACAAAATGCTTGTGTCTATGGTCCCATCATGTGAGTAGGCCTCAATCAAGAGCTAGCTGTAAATATGCATGGTAGTGTGCCATTATTACACAGTTTCAAACATATGGAGAACATACATTAAGAACTCTGATTGGCTCATTATTCTGTAACAAGGCGATACTTAACATATTATTGGTCATTCCAAACATGATGTTAATAATCTACAGCCAATTGCATGCTACAGCAATCACTAACCCTTTTCATGTGAAAATCTTGGTTCACACAGAGGCAACATTGACACTCTAGAGGATTTAACTTTCATGGACGTGACCTTAAGTGCAATACACCGATAGATACAGCGTTTAATTTATGGAGATTACACACACTGTTAGTTGTAAGGATAATAAACAAAAGGTTCAGTAGGTT
The DNA here is from genome assembly GCA_016617825.1 of Platyplectrum ornatum. Classification (NCBI taxonomy): domain Eukaryota; kingdom Metazoa; phylum Chordata; class Amphibia; order Anura; family Limnodynastidae; genus Platyplectrum; species Platyplectrum ornatum. Next base: position 98,857 of record JABWIB010000058.1, on the reverse strand, counting down.
TGAGGCTTCTGTTCATGGCCACATAAATGTGTTACATTCTTTAAATAACTTTTGTAATATCACTGTCAATGAGACAAGTCAATGGGACTGTCAGTGAGCACTGATCCAGAGTTTAGAAGTACTGCCCCAAAATGATTTGAGCGACCAGTGTAAGGACAATTAAACCTGTTCATCGGTATGAAACTGATTCGGTATTATGTTGTAATATTTAGTATGCTAAAATGATACATATTAGAATATTAGCTGACTATTGCTTGAAAACATAACACATTTATGTGGCCTTGAACAGGTTTACTTGTCCTTACACTGTTTGCTCAAATCAGGGCAGTACTTCCAAACTCTGGATCAGTGCTCACTGACAGTCCCATGAACTTGTCTCATTGACAGTGATATTACAAAAAAAAATGTAAATAACCATATAGCACTTTCAATGAAATCTTCGTGCTAACATATCTATCAAGAGGTTCACACTACAAAGTATAACATATTTTGTTTTACTAAATGTAACATCCATAGAATATCAAACATAATTTTTACTTTATATTTTTTTATTTTTTGTTTTAGATATTGTTGTTTACTTGTTAGTTGCTATATATATATATATATATCATTTTTTATTATTTTTTTTTTATTAGTTTGGGAATGTCTATTCTTTTAGATTTTCATATTATGTTGCAGTGGCAAATTCAGGATTTTCAAAGAGGTTTCCAAATGCTTGTATTGCATGTAGGGTATAATAGAGTTGTGCACATTAAGGGGGCTTTCTGGGCTACTGGAAATCCTCCCTGTGTTTGCCCTTGTCTTGTTTACATTACCTCTTTGACATTGGGAATTAATATATCTTGTGTGCTAGTTGGTTCTTATGAATGTCCTCTCTCCTTGGACTTGTTATTATCACATATCGGGCTGGTTATACCCTGCATTGTTAGGATGCTGTGTGACACCATGATAACCTAGGACGGTGTGGAGTCGAATCACACCTCACAGCCGATTAGATGATGTGCTCTGGTCATTTCTTTGCTACTTGTGTGGAACACTTTTAATATCTGTGTGTATGTTGGTGGGGACATATAATACATTCAAAAGTGATAAATGTGGTTTGATCGTTCTTCAGGGCTGGTAATCTGAACATGGTATAAGTTATTGCTGTCTGATGCCTCCATCGTGCTGTTGATTGAGGCAAGGGCATACCCCTGGCATTGAGGGTTACCTTGGTGTCCGCAGACGCGGCTGCCTAAGGTGAACGGGGAACGTTTAGCCATCTGTGACCTGACTGCTGGGAATGAGGAGTGGCTTTGATATCAGATGCAGNGATATGGAACGGTGACTCTATGAATCATTTTCTCACCTGCATGTAATCCTTTTCTGATCACTCAGATATATATATATAGAGACGAATTACACTGTCACTCCGTTAAGGTCATTACCTTGCTGAAGGTGCTCTGCAAAAACAATTGTATCCAAAAACACCCGTGCAGGGAGGCACTCACTCAGACTTCATCACCACCATGTATCTTTATTTTTCTTACATCATTTTCCAGGCCTGGAAAATGATGTAAGAAAAATAAAGATACATGGTGGTGATGAAGTCTGAGTGAGTGCCTCCCTGCAGGGTGTCTTTTATATATATATATTTTCACTTTGGTTTTTGAATGCGGCTCACAAGTAACAAAGACAAGCACTATATTTCCCCTGAAGATGGCTATTTAGCCGAAACAGCTGTTGGGACAGACTTTGAGGACAGCTCTTTCCCTTATTCCTTTATGGAGAGACCTAAACATTTCAGCCTTATGTTTTTAGCCTTGAAATGACTAATGACTTTTCTACTAAACCATGCTTGTCTTTAATAGCGGACTTGTTTACACATTTTCTGCCACAATAATGTTTAATGCTCTACGGATGTTGCATGTTGCATTCTGCATGTACCTTTGTGTACGGACCTCTTCAGTTTTATNTTTGGAAGCTGTCTGATACTGTCTCTGTAATATATAAGTATATATGGTTTTATAGTAAGATATGCTTAGAAAGATTAACAATTAACTGGATAAATCAGTGCTGATTAAACCAACTAACTACAAATATAAAACATGTATAACTTCTTTGTAAAGTTAGCTTCGTATAAATATTTTTTTTCTGATAATCCTCATAAAGCACTTATTAAACAAAAGCATTAGAGGCGCAAACATCCATTGCTGCAAGAAGATAAAACATTTTCTAACATAACTGCATTCTTCTCATGAAACAATTTTATATAAATACACAAAAGATATATAGTAGTACAGTAAATAGAGACTATGAATACACAACGACACAACGACAACATATTTTATATTTACAAAAAAAGATCAGCTATATGAATAGCCATACATAGCATTATATCAAGTATATTTCCATACTAAAATCATATATTTTTTTAAAAGGTGGAACAATCTTGGAGAACACTTACCTTAGAATAACCAGTATGAAACTACAGATGGTACTGTAGATGATAGTTGTGTAAGTTATACTGAAGACTTGGAGCCACAATTAGGTACTGACTGCCAGAGAAGTTATTGTGTAACTTGCATAGTCTCTACATTTCCAAGTATTGCAAGATTTATTAAACACTGGACGGTTATTGCAAGCATTCCAAATTTATATTCACCTCATGAGAGTTCAAGATGCCCGTTTATAATGAGAGAGGAGTTATCGCAGAGCCTAATATAATGCATCCTGGGTGTAACTGCAGGGGTGTGGCTGTAGCGTGTAGTAGGGGGGTGTCAGAGGCAGCTGCTTGTCCTGTACTGTAAGCAAGCTGTCAGCGGTCGCCACTCCATGAATGATCCTGAATGTGGTCTATAAACAATGAACAACGTTAAAGAACACTCAGCTATGGAAATGTATTTACAATCAGAGTTCAGCATTCATTCTTGCATACCTCCCAAGTGTTCCAATCCCGGAGGGACAGTCCTGATTTCCAGTTTGACCCGATAAGTGGAAAATATTGGAGGAAATGGGGCTTTTAAAAAATAGATTTAGGTTTTTCCATATGGTGCGGCAATGGGGAGGAGCTTAAAGTGCGTTTAAGTGGTATGGGGTGAAGTTTAATTGTGTCCGGAGGTGGGGTTAGGGTGGTACGAGGTCCAGGGTTTGGGCTATACTAAAAGTATGTATTATTTCCAAAGGCTCAGAACATTGGGAGACAGAAGGTGAGGGGGCAAATTCCTCCCCAAGTATGAAAGAGTTGCCTTCTAAGGGATTGCAGGGGGCGCCCTATATGTCTGTACGACTACGAGCCATTCACACTTATCTGTCAGAAGATTCCTGACAAGGCTGTATAACTTTCAACCTTATTGTTAGTTTTAGGGTTGGGATAGTGTTAGAATGCTGTTAGGGGACAGGTAGCGTTGAGCTGTGAAGAGGCATTGGTTAGGGTTAGGCTACTATGAGGGGGCAAGTTAGTATTAACAAACCCTAAATGACCATTAGGCTAAAGCTATAGCCTGAAGTAGTGGGTCCGTGGGTAGAAGTGCCATTCTCACTAAGGATCAGATATTAAGGAACTCATGATTTAAGCTGGGCATACACTATAAGATAAATTGTTCCAATCTAAGCATTTTT
>JABWIB010000058.1:76925-95102 GCA_016617825.1 Platyplectrum ornatum | reverse complement strand
GGAAACATCATCTCTCACCTGTAATACTGATTGCAACCAATGACATTTACCTCCCCTGCAATTCAACATGGTTTTACCCACTCTTGAAAAATGCTTAGATTGGAACAATTTATCTTATAGTGTATGCCCAGCTTATGTCACGAGTGCCAAAAAATCTGAATCTGGCCCTATGACAGGCATAGGAATGGCAGGCTGACACTGATAAACTTTGCTACAATGTTTAATAGCTGCATTTGTAGAACAGGTATGAAGAAGTAGTAGTGGTGAGTCTTCTCCTCTTCTCCCAGCAATAACATACATTGAATTGCTTAGTGTTTTCATCTAGGGCACTAGACGCCCTTGCAGGTAACGAATTTAAAACAACCTAAATACTGAAAAAATAAGAGTTGAGGATGGTGGAAGGCGATGTGGTAAATATTCATGGGGGATGGAAAACATATTAAAGAAAATGAGCAAAACAGCAAACATAAGTTATCTTACTTTGCAGCTGTACAACATGTTTCCAGACGTTATAGAATATCTGCCAAAAATAATCAGATTGTGCAAAGGAAGTTCCTGAATGAAAATAAAAAACAATGTAGCAAATCCAGAACCTAAAGAGGATATGACTTTGCATTTCGGGAATGAAATTAGTATTATAACTCAAAATCAGACATTATAAACCAAATCCAGACTAAAACTCTATGCAATTATAAAAGCAATAAAACATGAAACTAAGTAAGGTTTGAGGTCCATGGTGCCTATGGTGGTGTGTAACATTCTATCCTAAATAGTTGCACTGTAAGAGCGAGTATACTATAACTCCTGGACTATATTTTTTTAGGCAATATTTTCAATATAGTCTGCATACACTTACTGTAGGGCCAGATCCAGATCTTTAGGCACTATTGACTTAAGCTGGGCATACACTATAAATTATTCCAATCAAAGATTTTTCAAGAGTGGGCATGTTGAATTGCAGGGAAAGCAAACTAAATTAATCGCAATCAGTATTACAGTTGAGAGATGCTGTGTCCAGCACAAGTCTAATAACAGTGTAACAGTAACGCTGGTCAATATCTGTGTGCAACATGCAACAATAAAGTATTCTCCCTGCATGCAAACACTGACATTTATTTTACCTCCCCCTGCAATTTTGGTGTGATGGGAAGAAGCTGTGTGTTGTCTGATATAATATTGGGTGTGCTTCTTGCTNCCTCAGGTATACCCAACAGGTGTCGACTATTGCTTTCATACATAGCCTTTTCTGCCTGGACAACATAACTGTTGGGCCACCCGACCTCCTGTAACACAATGGCAAGTTTGTCATATCCGCTGGGTGTCTGCATTCAAACAGCTTGTCCTGGAATCACCTGAGAGAGGACGCGTGCTGATCTATCATAGCTCTGTTTGGCAGACATGCGCTTGGTGGCAAGTGCTTTCGGCACATGTGTGTGCACTTGTGGTTGTAGCTGAGATTTAGTAGTAAGGATGAAAGTTCTGGTGCGACATGCAAGTAGACGCTGGGCAGGTGATGGTAATCCATCTCAAGGTGTGTTCCGTAAGCTCAGGAGTGCCACCCAGAGATTAGTCTGGTCCTGAGCACATGGCTGTTTCTGCCAATCTATTTAATTGTGGGTTTGCGGACTGCTGGTGATGTGTGTGATATGCCAAGTCTGAGTAAAACCCTGGAACTCTCTACTCGTGAACTGTGTGGAGTCTGCAATTGATCGATTTCAAACCAAAACCGGAATAAGAGTCTTCGAGGACCAGGTATTCCTTACCCTTCAGTAATAATCAGCAGCAGTAATGGACAAAGGCAGGTCAGGAACATCATGTAGATGCAAAGGTTCTTCGTGTTGCTGTGCCTTCAGTGCCGCACATGGGTAACACACAGAAACTTCCCTCTCAATGTCAGTAAACATAGTGGACCAGTAAAGCAACCCCAGACCGGGGTGACCTTGGTGCTGTTGCTTGGTGTAATATTTTTGTAAGGTGTAGGGTATGACGAACCTATGACCTCTCAGAATGGCTCCGTTCATCAAAGTCCATTGTTCATTTTGGCGTAACAGCTTTCGCAGGGGTGCTGTGATCTCGCTGTAATGAATTTTGGCAAGTAATTGGTCATTCCCANNAAGCGATGAAGACTCAGCTTTTTGACCAGCGGAGGCATTTGCTGAATGGCTGCTGTCTTCTCAGGGATTGAGCTTTAAGTTGATGGCACGGATTCGTTCTAGTACTTGACGAAGACACTCATCATGTTCTTGCATGTTGCGGTCCCAGATGAGACCAGATGAGCGACGGGTCTTAGTAGAGCTTTGTTGAGGTGCACAGGGTCTATGCATATCCTGACAGTCCCATCTTTTTTTACTGCTGCTACCATTGCAGAAACCCACTGTGTCTCTTCCTCAAGTGGGGCTACAATGCCAAGCTCAGTCATGCGCCTCAACTCAGCTATGACTTTATCCTTCATGACAATTGGGACGTGCCGGGGTGCACTACCTGTAGGAGTAACGGATTCAGTCGCATGTAGTAGATGACAGGTAGTTTTCCAATAGTGTCAGTGGTTGAGAGGTCCTTAAATTCGTAAATTTCTGGCATCTCTTGCTGTAACATGTGTACTTGTGGCCCAAGCTGTATCAATCCCAGGCACATGCTATCTGGCAGTCCAAGCAGCGGTCTGACGTCATCATTCGTAACAGTAACAGTGCACGGGTTTAATCATAGCAGTGCCTACAGTTTTGATAATTTGGCCCCAAGAAGACACCAAGTTTACAGCATCTGTGTGGCTGATTTCTGCCTGAGGGCTAGATTTATGTAATGTGGCCTTGGACAGCACATTATACTTGGCACCAGCGTCAATTTTAATCTTCAGTGTGTTGTAACTATTCCGGTCACAAAGGTTGGTAAAAATCTCTCCTTTTAAGTGATAACATTCACACATTCACAGTATATGGCCTCAGCATTGTGTGATGCCAACTCTGTCTCCACATGATTTACATTGTGTGTTTCTCTCCCTGCGTTAAATGTGCTCACTGTGTGGCAAGTCCTGGATATACAACATTTTGTGGTTGGGCTTGTTGCAGTGGTTACAGCGTTTGTTAAAAGCATGGAACATTTCCCGTGTAGGCGTCCCCCACAGTTGTAGGAGGACATGTGTAGCTGTTGTGTGTGCTGTACACTGCATATTGCTGTAACCTGTGGCCCTCTCAGACTGCTCATGAAGCATGCAGGCACAAATGGCAGAGTCTAAGATTAAATCCTTCTCCCACAGCAGTTGTTCGCGCACTGTGTCCCTATGGGGCGATTCAATTCTTAAGGCTTAGCATTCTTAATGTTGTAGGTGTCCTATATTTGGTACTCTGATGCATATAATACCCAGTCCTGTTACATCAGAATTAATATCCTCCGCATTCATTTATATGTAGGGCCACATCTGACAGGGTTAATATCCCTATTGCAGGCGCACGGCTCCTTTTATCTATTTAAAATATTAACACAATCTCCTATCGCTGCTGTTGCCGGCTCGTGCTGCTACACGTGTCTCACTCATGGCTTCAACTCCACGTGTTTCACTTAAACAAGCATCTTTTAATATTATACTTTTTAGCAAGAACCAATAAAAGTTGTATTTTATAGAGTTATCTAAACTAGGATACATTTTGGAACACTGTCCTTGAGAGTGCGCTGCTTACAAGGGCACTACTTTATTTTTCTCTTGTTCTGTACACATATTGGTCTATAGCGCTACAGGCACCCCTTTCCTCTTTATAAACTATTTCGATCCCTAAATCAAATTAATCTAATTTAAGGAAGTTGTGAGGGGCAGAGAGTTCCCTGCCTAGTGTGGAACACTCTCTCTTGTGTGGACAAGGGAATTGATGCAGCATAGTCCTTGAGCCATGGGAAATCACTATATATCTTTAGCGCCATCTATTGGAGGTAATGTTCCTCAAGTCACAAGCAACCCATAAAAGAACCTTTGAAACATGACTGGGAATTAAAGCCAAGCCAGTAACTCCTCTATAAGAAAGAGGTGCCCATCTGCAGACAGCTGTTTCAGGGTGCTTGCCCCTCATCAGCACAGACCAGTGTGTGTGTATATAAATATATATATGATGTTTTTGTAGATTCTGTACCCAAGTTATATCCCTTGGCATAGTCGGATAAACAAGCAGTCCTGTGTTTCGTGTCCTACCTTAATATGCTCTGCAGAAGGGCATGGTACAGAGAAAATCTGTACCAGTCCAGTCCATAATGTGTAATCTAAATGATTTCTTGCGGCCATCAGGACTGAGCCTGTACGGACTGAAGGCACAGCGCACGAGTGCAAGACTGGGTGGGCAGAATAACTGCGGAACCAAAGGTCCTGGCCATGGGTATAAGCATACGTGCCAGTGTCTTTTACATAAGGATCAGGGTATTCATACCTCTGTGCAGCCGCACGGGCAGTCCGGTAGGGGGGAGTGATCTCCCATGTTACTCCCCTCTCTTGTGGTCTGGAAATGATTAGGTCTAAGCAGTGTAGACTGTTACTTACTACAGTGCATTTACTCATCAGTGCGATCAGCGTTGACCGTTACTTAATACAGTGCATTTACTCATTAGTGCGATCACTATTTTAACCTCTCCACAATTAGTTATTTTAATAACTAATGTAATGTAGGCAGGACATGAGCACATCAGGTGCTGCACGTACTTTGGGCAGACGCAAGGCAAAATTCGGGCCAGGCCCTTAATGATTAAAATCCACCCCTTCAACCGCCCATGAATTTTTATTACCACATTTAAAAAATTATCAAAAAATCCCCATATACAAATATTTTTTATTTTATAGCATTGTATTACTTACTAATGTACAAATTTTCAATCTTAAAATGATTGTTCTGCTATTTTTGCGCACTTGGAGCTCAAGGCTGAGCCATTCCAGTGGATTGGAACACAGACGTAAGTCCTGTGCCCTTCTGTCCATCTGACTTTCAATACAAATCCACAGTTTACAAACGAAGATCATGAAATTTCACATATGGGTATATTAAAACACGGTGGAGGAAACACAAAAAAATTACAGTTAATTTTTCAAGAATTAAAAACAATATTATGCCTCCCAATATTGTAGTCCCCAAAAACTACACACAAGCGACGCCCCCCGCCGCACCCACGCCCCACCATTTACACCAATAATAAGCCTTACCCCCTTCCCTTCCCTTCCCTGCCCAAGTCCAACCCCAACTTCACCAAAATAACATCCCCTTTTTGGCTCACCCAAGCCTTTCCCCTTTTTGACACTTTTCCCAGCAAACGAAGACTGCACCTAGCCCGGCTTCACCCAACCCCCCAACCCCTGTCACTTTTCTGTCAATTTTTCAGGACAAAATAAATCCCACCCCCCAGTCTAACAATCCCTGCCCCCCCCCTTTTGTACGGTTTCGGGCAAAATTTTCCCTTTCCCCCAACCACACCCATATCTATCCCCGCCTCTACCCCAATCCTGCCCTTTTTTGGTCCACCTAAGCTCCCAGCCATTTCCAGGCAAAATAAGCCCTACCCCCAGACCCACCGAAATCCAACGCCAAAGCCTGCACAAGCAACCGCCCCTTTTAAGCCTGCCCAAGGCCCGTCCATTTTAAAGCAGGTCTACAGAAAAAGGATTGACGAAACTTCCTAAAACATACATGTGCTGCATTATAATTCGATAGTCTATCCAATGCATCATCTGTAATGTTACTTTATGTTCAGGTAGATAATTATTATCTACTTTGTAGATCTGTCATTGTATTGCAAAGTATAATACATTTGATTTTGTTTACAAGTCATTATTTCAGACACAGCTTTTATTCAGACTTGTTTCTCTTCTCCTGTATGGCAATGAATAGTTTACAGTCACCAGCAAATACTGATGTTGAGCAGGTGTACAAGTTCACTCACTTTTGTTGCTAATTCTGTGCAATCCCAGGAAGTCATTTATATTCCATTGGTCTTCAGGGCCGGTGCTAGGTCTGAGGGCGCCCTAGGCAAAACCTAGCACCGGCGCAACGTGATGACGTCACGCCGCTTCAAAACCACTGCGGAGGGCAGCGGAGTGGTCCTGTCTGCCCGGTTTTGAATTATCTTTTCTAGGTTTTTGTTTTTTTTTAACAATTAATTTACTGTGTACAAAACCTCAGACATACAAATCTCTGGTGAAAGTTGCTTGTGACTATGGTTCCTAGTTCATCTATCACTCATCATTATCTACTGTATTACAGATGGTAAACCAAAGATTATTTGAGTACTAATTATGTCAAGAGCCTTGTAGACCACTTACCGTTCGATGCAGAAGATATCCCAATAACAGCCCTTGCTATGGATGAGAATAACATTTTTAAGAAACAGTTAACTCGTGGACAGTGTTAGAAGTCCATGTATGTATTTCTTCCTGATAAGGATACATTTTTGGGAGGTAAACCATAAGGAGACTAACCAAAAGAAAACAAAGTGCTGGCTGAGGATTCGTTGAGAACTTTCTTAGCGAAAACTGCATTGGAGCACTTTCATTTGATCATACTCAAGGGAGATGGAAATGAAAGGGGTTCTAGGAGATGGTGCAGAGCTGCCTATCTTTCTCCTTCTCAGCAGGAGCAGTACGGGAGCAAGAGAAAAAAAATTATTGTATTTTAATGAGAAAGTGGTTAGGCACAGTAACAGGTCAGAGTTCCTGCACTCCCTCCAAAATCTTTCACTCTATCAGGGGGATGGTGCAAGTCTGAATAGCAGAGAATAGTGGCTATGTAAGCTCAGGCATAATTCCAAATAGGGATATTTAGTTTGAATGGGTTTTTAGATGGTTATTTAACTAAAGAATAAAAATGATATTTGAAATATGCGGACTGGTATATGCTACTGCAGTACAATCCACAGCATCTGAACATACAGCTACGTTTGATGTTTTAAATAACCCATCGAGGCCTCTTGCTTTCTTTGAAAACTTTAGCAGTTTTAGTCTACCACTGCAATTTAGCTTCTGTTAGGACATTCCTATCTTAGTCTGCTTTCAATATTTTATTTATTCCCATGATATGCACCTAGATTTACTGTGGGTTAAGAGATTTGTTTTTCTTTGAAACAGCACAGAAAAAACAGTAGAGCCAGGAAGATCATATGAACGATGAACCATTGCCATGAGGCATTTCAAGGCTCCATCCAAACATCACATTGTTCTACAGTTGAAGCACAAAAACCCACTGAGGATTTTTCTGGCACAGTCAATATGAAATATAATTATCTCTGGAAATTTGACATGCTGTTGTCCACCCCAGTACAGCTGTGTTAACAGAACTGAATTTTTGGCTATGCAATAACATAGGAAGGATGAACCTCAAACTCCATTAAAAAAACAATCAAATGCTAAATTGAGTAGGTAACTTATTCCTTTATTTTCAACAACAATTAAGCAGTTTTCATATATGACTTGGCAAGCTTTGATTCACCATAAGCGAAACAAAATATAATATATTACACACTCTGCAATATCATATCAGTCTGCAATAACTGCAATATTCTAAAGCCCAGATAGCACATAAAATATATGTTGCTTACGTTTGAACTAGGTAAGTGAATGTGTACTTTTAATTTACTGGACCATTCCTATTGTGAAATTTTCGTTAGGAAACAATCACATTCTGAGATTATATAAGGTGTAGATAGTATACCTTTTTATTCCTTTATGCTGTTATGAGGACATACGAGGTATAAGGTAAAACTTATAGTTGGGAGGGATATGAGCAAGTCCCACTCCCACAGGAGAAAGAGAGAGTTCTTCAGGAGGAACCAGTGACTTGATGGTAAAGTTTTGCAGAATTATGGTGATATACAAGAANATTTCCATAAGTGCTAGACTCAGACCAGGGCAGATCCTCTTACCTGAAAAGACATAAGATGAAAACAGTACTTTACGTTTAGGCTTTTACTTATAAAACTGCATGAAAGGAGAAGTGGAGGTGTTGCCCATAGCAACCAATAAAATACAAAGAAGACACAAAGAACACCAAAACATACAGTGCAGATGTAGAGTGTAGAAGATTCAGACGTCAGATAAACCAACAAGGGATTAGAACGAGGTACAATGGAGAGTTTAACTGGTCTGTAAATAAGTGCTTTAGCAACCAGAGCTGCAATGATAATCCAGCCTAATGATATAGCATACTAAGCAGCTAAGACATTTTAGTAGACCAAGCAACAGTGATTTGTTTAAAAGCCTGAGCAGTGATAAAGATGATTTAGAAGGCTAAACTGTGGGCATAGTGATCAACAGATTGAACAACGATGAACTGGTCTGGAGATGTAAGGTGTTGTGATTCAATATGGCAATACCCATGGAAATTTCTTGTACCAGTGCTCTGGAAATGTGAGGTGTTTGGATGGGATCAATAGCTTAGGACTGAGAGAGAAGGAGGCCTCAGTGATGGAGACTTGGAGCCTGGGCAGACCTGGAACCCAATCTTGTAGAGATAGTAGAGGTAAGTATGCATTTAGTGACATGGGTTACCATAGGAGTCAAGGTTTAGTAGGACGTTTTTAATAGAATTTCTGAAAAACCTGAACATGCAAATCTAAAGTCCAAGACCTTTCCAGTCTACGAGATAGAGGTGACCTTAAACAAGAATCCACAGTAGCTTTAACCTCATAATCTGTGCCTTTGGAAGGTTTGTATTCTGGAAGCTTTGTGGATTAATCTCAATAGGCAATAGGTATTAGAAATCCTGAGATAGGAGGCAGATTTAATTGATAGGTCACTGGGTTGTTAGCATCAGAAAATTGGTAAGGCCTGATCTTAGGTTGTACAAACTTCAAAGAAGGAAATCTCTGCAGTTTGTTTGTTGAAAGCCAGGCCCTGGTAGACGTTTGGAAGTTGCCCATGTTTTGGTGTTATCCTGGAGATATTTTTCCATCTTCTTCTGATTCTCAGCAAGTTTCATCATGGTTGACAGATAGCGATAAGCTCCAAAAGATGCCGCAACTGTTATGAGCTCCTAGAAACATAGAAAGAGACGGCAGACAAGAGCCATATGGCCCATCCAGTCTGTCCCAATGGAAATGTCTATGGCATGGATGGAATAAGTAATGGTTTAAGCAAGCCTGGCATGGCTTGTTCTGGGCACATTTATTACAGGCCTATACAAGAGTTGAGTGAACTGACAAAGAGTGGGTATTTGATGCTGACATGTCCTCTAACAATGGGCCTACTAAAAAATAATTTTAAGCAGATATTCTGGAACAAAGGTTATCCCAGCGGTGGTGCAACATCCTTATTGGTGGTCTGTGATCCATATAGATGGTTATAGGAAAGACAATTCCTTCCATGAAATATTTCCAAGCCTCTAGTGCTAGTTTTATGGGCAGAAGCTTTTTGTTTCCAGTGGAGTAGTTCTCATGTCACCATTAATCATTCAGTTTTGTCGCTGTTCATCCTTGTGTCTTCTGCTGTTGTCCTTCTGTGTGTGCACTACCAGCCCACATTACCTCTGTTGCTTGGGTCCTGTCACCATCACTTGCACCAGAGTTTGTCCATAGGGCTATTACTTGCTTTTTGTATGCAACTCAAGCCCATCTCCACCATCATACACCAAAAAACAGGAGAAGAAGGACTGCACCAGTACAAGAGTGCTAACACACAACACTAATACAAAACCAACTATATGCCTCTAGGGCATTTTAAAGCCAACCTTTCATTCTGGTAGTTGCACATCAATGTAATTATAAGCCACAGACTATAATAATAATCAAACTATTCCTTTATTACTCAAATTACCAAACTGACAATCTATACTATCTATCCCTATCTAAATACACACAGAAAGAATGATATTATTTACATAAAAAATGTATAAAACACAAAACATTACACTCAAATATTTACATTCATTAGGCGAAAGATTTATAAGATCAGAGAATTGAATTCTGAGCTCCACAAATAGCCTTCCTCAGCCAAGGTAAGAATTATAGGATGTAAATATCATTCAGTTAGACATATATTGGATTCTTTATAAAATTATCTTTTGAAATCCTGGATGAAAATCCACAAGTGTATTACATCCTTTTATTGCTTCAACCCCATATTATGATGTCCCATATGTGCCAGATCCTCCACTGATATTATTGATGTTATACAAGTCCCTCCAACACTGTCACAATGCATGTGATTCCATAGACCAAAGTGATTGGCACCTTTAATAAGGTTAGTGTTTAATCATGAATTGCATGTTCCTTGGAAGTAAATATATGCTTCCAGCATCAGGAGCAGGATAGCAATCACCAATAGATTTCACAGAGAGTAAGTTTGCCTCCACATCAGCTGTTAATAACATAAGTGATATTGATATTACCAAATCATGGCATTCCAGGAGTTACAGACATCACCTCCAATTTTCTGATGGCACCTTGTATCCAGCGTTTTGTCCACCATCATAGCCTCTGGGAAACACCAGGCCTGGAATTTGGTCCAATGTGAACTGTTTTCAAACTGGGTTGGATTAACACCATCTTGGGGATTACTGTGGAGGAACTTTTGATGGTGACCTAAGGCATGTCAATTACTTTATAAGCGGCCATCAAGAGTTTTGTACCAAAAAGGTTGAATTTGAAAATAAGATAGGTCTCAATTCAAATATTTAGAATCCATACTAGTACTCAGAAACAGTTAGACGCCACCAGCCGATGAGGTAAAAATTGCTGGGTCACATGATTCATGCATTCAAGTGTTCACAATTTATCCACAATTTATCCTGAATGATATACTAAATGAGATAAAACTGGATCACTAGATCTGTCCCTATTTGACTGAGATTTTTTTTTATCTAGATATAAACATTCATTGTATTAATAGTACTGAATATAACAGCATGCCAAATAACATTTCCATCCACCCAATGACCCAACATAGATTGTAAATTTAGATTATTAAGCTCCAACATTAATGATCGATGCATCTTTTAAATACAGTGAATTCATCTTACCTGCTGAAAATGGCATAAGAGCATTGTGCTTCCTAAACTTTCCATTCTCATCCAGAAAATTGTTTGGGTTAAAAGTGTTCGGGTTGTCAAACTGGGTCTTATCGTAGTGTACACCTGTCAGCAGTGGAAGGAAAACTGTTCCCTTGGTGGTAATGAGAGATAGGGGGAAATAATTGATTAGCATTTTATGTTTTAATATGTTTTAAAATGTTTTAAGATTTTCATGACATTATTCATAATAAATATCTACCTTGCGGAATTTATAATTCCGAATCTGGGTATCCTTGGTCAATTCATGTGGAAGACTAAGTGGAGCTACATCAGCAAATCTTTGAACCTCGTGTATGAAGGCTTCAGTATAAGGCATTTTAGCTCTGTCCTCATAATTCGGAGAGCGTTGACCAATGACGCTATCTATCTCTTGATAGAGCTTCTCTGTGAGGAGAAAATATTACATAACATTGGACTAGATCTTAACTTAAGCAATTCCAATGTTCGGTGGACCAAAAGCTGAAATTACTTATTTAAGTGTGCTGTGACTGGTACTGTGCAGATTCGTCTTTGTATGATGGGTGATGAGACCGCCGCTCTTACCACTTCCCATACATACAGGAGACCACTTCTCACCATACATAAACCACAAATAGACCTATATCTAATTTTTCCCTCCATTGTTGTTTAAATGCGTTAATCTTAATAGTACATAAGAGTTGAAGTACTTTTACTCTGCCCACTGTGTGTACACCTGCCCCCACCTACCTACTGTATCTATGTAAATGGTGATTTTTGCATAGAGCTGAATCCACTTTGTTTAGGGCTTTTCACCCCAAAGTCCGCATCTTTTTATACAGTCTGTATCCAAATCATTATTATTACATAACAGACTACTAAGACATTCCTATTTCAAAACTAACGAGAAACTTCTTGTATGGAGAAGCCACCGTGTTGTACTTACCTGCTATTTTTGGATATTTCATGAGATATAAAAAGGCGTAACACAGTGTATTGCCTGTTGTTTCAGTTCCACCAAAGATTAAGATCATGGTACACATCAGCATGGAATCTCTATTAAAGTAGCTGCTATTGTTTTTCTTTTCCTGAAAAAAAGAAAGATAAATTGTATGCTACTGAGAAAAATGACAGCTCACAATTATTCTAATAGAAAATAACAAATTGTATGCTCAACTGTGCGGTTAATTACATTGTTAAGCACTCATGATCTATTAGTAAACACTATAACACAGAAATTTGTCCATTCCTAAATTATGATCGTATCTTCTCAATCTCCTTCCCCGGCACACACCTTGTATGGATGGAAAAATGACCATTTACCCTTTAAATGAGATTTGTATAACAGGTCCTCAGCTCAGTCCATACTGTACAATTTAGATGCCTTTTCCCTGTTCACTTTCTCTAACATCGTACATATGGGCAATAACACTGTGAAAATAAAATAAGACCTGTGCAATTAAGTCCCTGCTCTGGGCATGTGCCATGATTTCCCGTATGTAAAATAGGCTGTCGATATTACCTGTATAATTATTATGTTCAGGCCCAATCTTTTACTCTTAGTTACAACAACTAAATGTCTCTCCAATAAAAAACATTAAGATTGGAACACCATTGATTTACTCTGTAGTCACTACAACACCATACTTGTCAAGTTTATAATTTTGAACATATTACGAATATAACCATATAACGTATACATGATTTAAACAGACTTTTTACCTATAATAAGTTTCTAAATATTGTCAGAAAAATACATAACTGAAGATTTCATCACTATTAGTTGTAATGGAAATGAGCATAGATCTTAATCATTATGGGCCAAATCCAGGTTAAGTTACAGGATAAGGTAAGTCAATCTATGCATTCTTATGAGAATGAGGGATGATCACTCCCGCTGTGAGTACATAAATCCGCATGGAGACCTATGGTTCGTTTTTGCATGTGCATAAACATAAAACAATAGTAAAGTCCAATCTGGTCTGATAAACATATCCCACTCTGCCTAATGTAAATGAGGGAATTGCCAGATTCTTTAAGAAGTGGGGACATTTTATTGAATAGTCGCACACAAGCATACATTTGTTATATCATATTTTCCGGTACTTAACTGGTATAATATATCGGTTCATAAATTAGGATATAGTAAAACCATTGAACAACTGTATTTGGAGAGTTTGTGCACCTCTCTTATACAGGTGTTATATGATGTTACAGGAGGATAATTCATATGACAGATATTTAAAACATAGTACCTTCTCCATTTGTATCAGGAAGCAGTCTATAAAATCGTTGGGGTTATTACTGTCCAGAATTTTCATATTCTTGTCCACTCTTCTCTGAATAAAGTCTATAATCTTCTGATAATACGTCATCATATTCTTATGAGGTCCTGGTATGAAGTTTAAGATCCCTGGGAAGATGTTGTACAACTGAAAGGACAAAAAAAAAACTTGGAAAGTTAAAGAAATAAATTACAACTGCACAACTCTCCATTTCTACTACACAGCCTTGGTCAGCCCAGCACCACCATCCTCTCACCCCACCTTCATCACTTTATATATTATTTATTGTGTTAAATATGTTCTCTTTTTTTATAGAGGAAATACTTACTAATCCCCAGGGATTACTCATGACCTGAAAGCATGCATGGAGTAAATGTGCAAGATCCTGGAAATCTTTATCTTGGTAATCAAACCTTTTCCCAAACAGGACAGAACAAATGACGTTTGACACAGAACTGTGTATATCATCTTTGGGATCTATTGGAGAACCTGAAATGGAAATAAAAGATGGCAAAATGAAAAAATAATTAATCGAGACAAAGATTAACACAGAAAGATAAATATTAGATAGATAGATGTCATTCAAAGCAGCCACCCAATTAATGCATAAGGAGTTAAGTCACCATTCTTCAAGTTCTAAATGAATTCATTGGCAAATGTTTGATGATTCTATTAAAGCCATTGGCCAGTCACTCTTTTTATGTCTGCCAAATCTACCATTAATCTGACTTTCTCATGTTGATTTAAAGCTGGAAGAAGGTAGAGCTATGTAAACAATATACCAATCCAAATATCAATACCTTAGCAACTTAATATACAGTAGGAGTTCATAAAGAGTATGAAAATTAGGGTGGTATGCGGTGAAATGCCATTCTATCTCTTTTTCATGCTGATAAAATAAAATGTTAAACATAGAACCTCTCAATACGGGGGACAGGGATCATAGTTGTAAATTACCGTTAGATTTTTTTAACACTTCAACAAGATATCCGACCTCCTCCTTTATCCGCTCCTCAATGCTACGTTTCCCCATTCCGAAATTTGACAGTGTTACCACAGAAAAACGTCTCAGTTCCTTCCACTTCTCACCATTACTGAACGCAAGATCTACAGAATACAATAAAACATCCTTTAATTGAAATGATTGATCTCAGATTTGATCTGTAATGATATAAATACACACAAATGCACACATGCACAACAGAAAGACCATTCTATTCAGTTGGTCTCTTTGCTATTGGGTCTCGGATTTGTCTAAAGGCCATTTCACATTTCGCTCAGACCTTTCATCTTGTGGCACACCATTAGAATCAAAATTAAATTCAAAGGGCACACATTCATAAAAAACCCTTCAGGATTTCAGTTGATGAACCACTCAGATTCAAGCTCTTAGTTTAATTTTACATACTGGAAAATGAGAGCTTGAATCTAATTGTTTGCTATGGGTAACATCCCCACTTTGCAATCTCCCTGCTTAGTAAATTTAAATCAGAGACTGATCCAGAAATAATAATGCAGAAATAATTCATGCAGCATTCTGCTCATGCATGTCACCGAGTTTCTAAAGGGTCCAGAGTTGAATACGTGGGACTCTTGTTAATTATGTGTATATGAAGGAAGCATTTCATAGTACAGTATGGACTGGGGGTTCAGAATATTAAAGTGGACAAAATCTAAACTTACAGTAGGTAGAGAAAATTTTATTTGTAGAGAAAAACACTTTTATTTATGGTTTAGGCCCAATAATATCTACGGGAAACCAATGATATCTAAGCAGAAGCACTAGTACCTACCTTCCCCTTTGGTAAAGACATCAAACACTGGATAAGGACCTCGGCCACTGAATTCTTCTGCTTTGTCAATAAGCGTCTCCTTCACAGCGTTATATCCACACAGCACGACGCAAGGACGGCTTCCTTCATAGATAGTAAACATGTCGCCATAGGTTTTACTCAACTAGAAGACCAAAAAAAAGGTGTTAAGATTGTTTAGCTCAGCCACCTGACTACCTGCTGCGTTAAAGTTTGTAGTAATAACAGGGGATCATTACATTGGGGCAAATAATAATTAGGAAAACAAGTTTACACCAATTGGCAAAAACATCAAATCCTCATTGGTAATATGGTGTAGGTCCCACTAGTGCCACCATAATAGACATCACAAGACCTCTGACACTGTCCTGATAACCTGACATAAAGATGTGAGGGTCACACCCTTTACGTTTTGCATTGGGGTGTCCACGACTTGGACAGGGGCTCAACTGGATGGATTACAGGACGTACAATACATGCTACATTGTACACCCTCTGGATCCTCCCCAGGGTCCTGTCTCCTGGAGGAAGATCCATCGTATTTTAACGAGGTTAAATATTTAGTTATAGAAGGGGCGTCTGAATACCATTATCTACAGCAAGTGTTACAAAATAAACGGGAAATACACCACATTCATCAGATTGAACTAGTTATATAAAACATGATCGTTCCTGAACAACACTCACCTTCATTAGGGATTTTACAATGTTCTTCATGCTGATTTTGTGCAGAGTTCCAATGATAGGGAAAGGTGTTGGTCCTGGGGGGAGTTTTGCTCTTTGATACATCATCTTTATGTAATTTGCCAAAATGCAGGTGATGAGCAGGACCAGGAGTAATGTACATAGTGTATAGAAATCCATCCTGTCAATAGAGATCACGTAGGTATTCATAGTACAGTATTCTCTGGCCACATACTACTGTATACTATTTTGCATGAAAAATTGGCCGGTCAGCATTTTAAATGGCCACCAAAAGGAGTGTGCCCGACGTGGAAAAGGGATGTGTCCTGTGACTAGCTCTGCCCATGTACATGTCTACCCAGAAAACACTTTCTTAATAAAAATGTCTATATTTATTGTGAATACTGTGTATTGGAGATTCACTGACTTTATCGCAATGACTTCTTGAACTAAATTTATATCCACAAAGGAGATAGCCCAACACTCCATGCACTCCTCAGAGAGGCAAAACAGGTGAATGTGTAGACCTGAACAAAACCATGTTGTGATGTAAGTGGTGCAATTCTTTTTCATTTTATTCCATGCAGAGAATACACTTTGCTTTATAACATAGATCTCAATCTGCATAGCTTTATGGACCAGATCTTTAGGCACTCATAACTTAAGCTGACCATTCAATATACAAAAAATAGTTCAAAAAATAGTTCAAAATTACATCTGTTACTCCCAAACTCTGGATCAGTCCCTAAATGTTACACAACAGGGAATTATATCATCCACACTAAGGCTGTGTATGCACTGTGTTGTTTGGACAGGATTATCATGCAGGACACGTGATAAACAGGTATTCGCAGCATAATCCGATCACTATGATAGCTCCACAGATCATATACAGTCATTTCAAAGGACATCGGATAGTTTTATTTCTTTTTTTTACACTGACTAATTTTACTGAAAAACAATGGTGTAACGTACAAGAAAGAAGAAAATCACAGAGCTGCTGGTAAACCTTGTAGGGTGTATATGTGAATAAGCATGCTTAAATATATTCCATTTTGTGAGATTTAATGTAGTGTGCACCCAGACATATTCAGAGGACATATGCCAACTATTCAGGTTAAAGTGAACTAGATTAATTATATCAACAGTAAATACAAATAGACTCGGTCCTCAGCGCAAATTGCTGCCACCACACTGGGTAACTATGGGAAACAGCCTATGATCATTGCGCCTTATACAAGTGGTTAACTTAGATATANTATTTGATTAGTAGTATCATGTCTGCATAAACAGATATATGGCAATTAATATTATTCATAATTTCAGTTGCTCTGCATTGTAAATGAATGTTAAACTACAGTCCCAAAAGTCAAAAACATGAATACAGTTTATAAGTTGTAAAGTTTACAGATGTTTACAAAATGCATAATGATTGACAGCACTGTTACACAAAACGCTGGTTGCTCTAAACAATTTAGGACAATTGGCAGGTGTATGTCCAGCAAAGAGGTCATCTACAGTTTGCAATCTATTTATAAACAGCCTTTAGCATTCATTCACAGATTGTCGATTGCTGTTTTAAACCGTAAACCTTTGACAACTTTTGTACGGTAAAAGGAAACAAGTTCTTGTAGCTGCCTTACTTATTGTACCCCCTCTGTCACAGAGTTCATAACATCGGACAAGATGCTAACATAAGCAATTTCAATATTCAAAGAACCATAAGCTAGAATTTGTAGATGCCTACTCCCATAGATACTCCCTGAGATCTAGTCAGTCCTTGGCAGAGGAAAAAAGCATGATACTATGATACTAGTGCTCATCCAGGAACACCTATAAGATACACAACTGCTTCTCATAGCTGACAGATCCCTTGCTCCCATTATACAGATCCCATTATATTTTTCCGGAAAACCCAGGTCGCCCGTTTACACTGACCTCATGTGAGTGAAAGTGTAATTTTTTTTTTTTATACTACTACTTTTTTTTTTTTTAATTGTCTGTGTTTTATCTCTAGTAAATTGGGCAATTTAATTAACTACATTAATAGATGTCTAGAGCTGTTATTTGAAAATGCTTGAATATATTCACAGCAACTTCCAAATATCAGAATATTATATTGCTCCATTTACCTGGATATCGTATCACAAAACAAAGGTCGAAAGCAGATTAATACAGAATCAGAAAATACAGAACTTGCAAGGGCTATGGAAATAAGTGATACAGACTTTTACATACTGACTTTAAAGATATTACAAAAAGAGTTATTTAAAAAGTTTTAAACTACTATATAACAATCACAACTTTCAAAGAAATCCTTATGCTATATATCTATAGATGTGGATATGTATATATATATATATATATATATATATATATATATATATATATATATATATATATATATATATATAT
>JABWIB010000058.1:58405-71647 GCA_016617825.1 Platyplectrum ornatum | reverse complement strand
AAACAAGAAAAACAGTACACTAAGGGGTATATTTACTAAGCAGGGAATTTGCTGAGGATTTGAAAAGTGGGGAAGTTGCCCATAGCAACCAATCAGATTTGAGCTTACATTCTCCAGTATGTAAAATGAAACTGAGAGCTCGAATCTGATTGGTTGCTATGGGCAACTTCCCCACTTTTCAATTCCCCAGCAAATTCCCTGCATAGTAAATATACCCCTAAGTCATAATGTGTACAAGATTAGTACAAAGATAAGTACAGTTAAAAATGATGTAGAATGCAAACAAATATGATGGAAAAAAGTATAGTCGATGAAGAAAGGCGGCGGTCGCCAGCAGAGTGGAGGGGACAGGAGGTGTGTGGATGGACGGGAGGGCACCTAGGTAAGCCTAACACCATCAAAACTAATGTTTGTATTTTTGTATCTATGTAAAGAAAGACTGAGCAATGAGAATTCTTGCAAGAGCAAAATTTGTCAAGGGAATAACATTAGTGGTGCTGAGTGCATTGGTTATGGGGACCAGTGGCTTAGTCCCATGGATCAGTGAGTAGAATGGCAGAAAACTTTTCTGAACTCTTACTGATTTATCGGAGAACCTAAAACAAAAATAACAAATAGTAAAAATGAAATAAATCATTGTGCATATCTAAAGGATAAACAACTGTAAGTGCCCTTGGCTTATACACAAGTGATTGTCCTGTGTTACAGTTCATCACTCCACATAGTTGAATCTGGCTTGCAGCCTTCTTAGGTCTCCTGTTGTGTAGCAGCACTTTCCTCTCTATCCCCAGATACCAGAGCTGCACACATTGCTCAGAGCTAAGATGGAGCTAAGGGGGCGAGCGTGACACTGGCATGCAGCATTCCACTCACCCACCACACTGAGCCCACAGCGCTAATACAGGCATGAGAGTGTGCTGTATGGGTTACACCATGGCACAGGAGCTTTACAATGCCTAATATGCCTTTCGTTAATTTCCCAAGATTGCTATTTTTGTTTTCCTCACTGAAGAACAACAAAACTCTTTTTTTCTATAACGTATATAAATGCTGAGGATTCTGTATAAAAAACTTGGTCAAGTCAAAAAACACAGGATAATAACCATGGCCACTGAATTCTTCTGATTTGTCAGAGTCTCTTTCACAGCGTTATATCCACACAGCATAGCACAGTAATCCCCTTTATATATAGTAAAAATGTCTCCATATGTTTTAATCAACTACAAGAACAATAAAAGGTGGTAAACTTAAAAGTAGCCTAATAGTCCTACTGACATACATAGTTGAGCGGTAAAATTTCACTTCCCTCAATTCTGTTTGCACAGTTCTAATTTGTCTTCCAATCCCTTTCTATCCCCTCCCAGCAGCCTAAACTGAACCTTTACTTTTTTTATTTTCCATCCCCTAGCGGCCTTACCCTAATCTTCCCCCTCTAAGCATCGTCCCCTTCCAACAGACTAACCCTAACTTTTCCCTTCCGTGCTCCAACCCCTCCAATCAAGCTAACCCTAACCTGCTCTTCCATGCGCTCTCGGCAGCCTAGTCCTAACCTTCATCTTTTTCAATCCATCCACATCCTGCAGCCTAACCCTAACCTCACCTTTCAATGTGACATCCACTTATTGCAGCCAAACCCTAAACTTCCCCTTCTATGCTCCCACCCGTCAACACTGCCTAACCCTAACCTTCCTCTTCTACATTCCATCCTCTCCCCACAGCCTAACCTTAACCATGCTCTTCTACATTCCTTCCTCTCCTCACAGCCTAACCCTATCCTCCCTCTTCTAGGTTCCATCCTCTCCCCCCAGCTTAACCCTAACCTTCCTCTTCTACATTCCATCCTCTCCTCACAGCCTAACCCTAACCTTCCTCTTCTATATTCCATCCTCTCCTCACAGCCTAACCCTAACCTTTCTACTTCTACATTCCATCCTCTCCTTGCAGCCTAACCCTAACCTTCCTCTTCTACATTCCATCCGTTTCCCACTGCATAACCCTAACCTTACCCTTCTATGCTGCATCCCCTCCTCACAGCCTAACCCCAACCTTCCTCTTCTACAGTCCATCCTCTACCTGCACCTTTACCCTGACATTCATATGGAAAGTGGTGCTACGCGCACTTAAGTATAGATCCAGTCCATTGTGCTAATGTCCGGTCATCTACAGATAAAAAAATGTCCAAACACTTTGACCAAATAGTATTTATTTATAAAAGGAGGAATTTAAATATGTTCAGATTTAGCAATGTTTACAGTATAAACATAAAAGAAAACCGTCTCTTTCATCTGGTAACTTGAACTACAGACTCACCTGCTTTAGAGATTTCACTGTGTTGTTAATGTTGACCTTGTACAGAGTTCCAATGATAGGGAAAAGTGTTGGTCTTGGGGGAAGTTTTGCTCTTTTAAACATCAAATTTATGTAATTTTCCAACATGAAGGTGATGAGCAGGACCAGGAGTAATGTACATAGTGTATAGAAATCCATCCTGTCAATAGAGATCAGGCAGGTATATGATCCATCCATTCATTGATGGATAAGTTAATAATATATGTTGCACACACAAGCTCAGTATTATTATTGAGTATTATTATTGTTGATACATAGCGACATACATATTTTAGATAATAGTCTCATCATAAAAAATGTGTGCCCACATGATCTTGATTAAAAGATGATTTCTATATGCTGAAAGGCTGATTTCTATAAGATTTCAATATGATAATCCAAATGTTATTAAGTTCATAGCTGTATAAAAGCACAATAAAGATAATAAACATCAAATCTCAAAACATGTTTAAATAACCATATTCTTAGCCACACAAGTAACCTAAAAACAAAAAATAGTGAGCATATACGGAACGTCTCCAAGGAGGTCACCATACATAGCATCAACCTATATTTTGCCAAAAAACACAACAAAGACCCATCACTTTTAACCAACAATCTTTAAATGGATAGTAAAAATCATTGGATTGGAAGGGTGAAAATTTCCACCTGTCAATAAAAGCTGTCCACCTGGCCTCTCCATTTCTGTTGACAATGCTGAGATAGATCCTGTTTACAAAGCTCGCTTTCTAGTTGTTACTCTCGATTCTGAACTGTCCTTTACTCCACACACACAATCTGTTTCTAAATTCTGTTGTATACATGTAAAAAACATTTCCAGAATACGTAAATACCTAAAACAAGACACTGCATAAACTCTCATTCATTCATTAATCATCTCCCGAATCAATTATTGCAAGCTCTCCTAATTGGCCTCCCACAGTATAAAATCACCCCCCTATAGTATATATTACATGCACAACTAATCTTCTTTGCTAAACTCTCTTCTAATGCCAGTCCACTTTGCCAGTTGCCTGTAATCTACAGAATTAAATATAAAATCTTGTTGCTAACCTACAAAGCCATCAATAACACTGCACCCACATACACATCCTGACTCCTCTCTAGGAGTCCCTGAAGACCGCTGGAGCTGCGCAAAGAACGGAAATCGAGAGACTCGCGGCACGTTTACAACTACAGCCGGTAGAGTCCTACTCCTCCCTGCCTGACATCTATAATCAGCTATACAAACTGATCTCTAAAAGCTCCAGTACAGTCCCTCACAGTACTCCCTAATAACGGACCGGGGCTGACACGATAAAGACCGCTATCACTCTTTGAACCATTTTACTCCAGCTACAGCCATCTCCATCATACGGCTTTGGGACAAGGAACAAATGGTAGATAAGCCAATGTTTATCTACCATTTACCATCTGCCTCACTCTTCAACTCTGTGGGATACCTGTAGTTGTGAAGTGTGTATAATCATAACAGGATCATCTAGACTTTTATATATATATATATATATATATATATCTTTTTGAACAGTGTCTGCTTTGACGATCAAGGGACTCTTTGCTTGTTCTGCATTATATTTTATTTTATTTATTATTTATTGTTCAATAATTCACTGCTCAATAATTGATTTTAGTGTCTATAATTAAATAGTTTTAATAAATTATAACTGACCGGAATTCAAAGCGCTCCAAATCTTTCTATTTACTATTGTTTTGTAGGGTTTAAGTCACCCCTCCGTGTGAGCTGCTCCATATTCAGGTCTTATTTTGCCTTAATTCACAGAGAGATTTTGTGAGTTTAAGTTGAGTGCCAGAAGCATTATTTTTTTCTTCCCTTAAAACTCACGTATTCAGACAAGCTTACCATATTCCTCAACCTACTTAACATGTTCTACTCTGCTTATAACTATGCACCAACAATTTCTGTTACTAACACTGCTGGATAACACAGAGCACAAAGCACTTTTACGATACAACCTGGCTGGTCCACAAATAATGTACTGTCATTTAAAAAAACATTATTTACTTTTATAATCTGCTTAATTTTACTGAAAAATAATGTAGTAATGTCACAAGTAAAAATAAAATTAGAGAATCTTGGAGCGTTTATATGTGAATCAGTTTGCTTAAATATATTCCATTGTGTGAAATTAAATTTAGTGTACACACAGAATTATTCAGTGAACCAATGCCAACTATTCGGGGTAAAGTTAATTAGAGTAGTAGTATCATGCCTGCATAATCAGACATATGGATAACTCATGTATTTAGTAATATTACTCATTTTAGTTGCTCTGCATTGTAAAAGAATTTTAAACCCCAGTCTCAAAAACATTAATAACAGGTTGTAAAGTTTAAAGATATTTACATAATGAATAAAGATTGACAACAATGTTACACAAAACTGTGCTGATTAGTGTTGATTTGCAGCTAACTGCAAATATATAACCTGTAACTCGCTTTATTCTAATAATAATAAAGCAGTTTTTAAAGAAAAGCATTTGAGGCATACATAACTGCATTCTTCTCAAGTCTAATGAAACTAATCTCATAAATACACAAAAGATATAAAGTAGTACAGCCAATAGAGGCTGTAAAATATCAATACACAAAATCAATATAGAATTCTTAAATTATTTTCTAGAAAAATATCAGTAACATAAATAAATTCCCATAAATAATATTAAATCAAATATATTTCCATACTAAAACTATATAATTGTAAAAATGTGGAACAATCTTACCTTAAAATAGTGGTTCCCAAGCTGGGTGCCTAGGCTCCCTGGGGTCCCGTGACGCTGTCATCGGGGTGTCGCAGAATGTTTTTTCCACAAAATTTGATATCGAAGTTATTGATATTGAAGTATTTCTGTCTTTACCTAAATAGTTATTACATTATTTTGACTCAAAAATTTTAAAAATGGGAAATTATTTTGTATTAGGGGCGCCTTGAAAAATTATGTTGACCCTAAGGGTGCCTTAACTGAGAATGTTTGGGCACCACTGCCTTAGAATAACCAGTGTGAAACTACAGATGGTAGATGATAGTTTTGTAAGTTATAGTCAGGACTTGGAGCCATATTAAGGCACTGACTGCCAGAGAAAATATTGTGCAACTTGCAAAGTATGAAAATTTCCAGGTATTTTTTTTTTTTTTTTTAAATAATGGCCCATTATTGCAAGCCTTCCAAAAGTATAGTTACTTCATATCCTAGTTCATGGCTCACATTTAAAATGAGAGAGGAGTGAGTTATCGCTGAGCCTAATATAAAACCTCTGGGCAGGGCCGAACTAGGACTAAAAATCAACCCTGGCATTTGAGTCACATGGGTCCACCTGCCATGGAGTTAATCTCTTTGGGTGAGACGCATAACACCATGATGTAAAAATAAGACCCACCACCCTACCCACCTGCTGTATGTTAGCTGGGTAAGGAAGAAGGACCAGCAGAACTTCTAGCGCATGTGACATTTTTCTGTGTGCTAGGTATTTCCATCCGGTAACATTTGGGCATACATTTGCTAAACTGCAGGAACAGAAAAGTGGGGGTGTTGCCCATAGCAACCAATCAGATTTAAGCTCACAGTTTCATTTTACATACTGGAGATTGCAAGCTTGAATCTTATTGGTTGCTATGGGCAACATCCCCAATTTTCCAATCCCACAGTTTATTAAAGTTTTGACCTGGAGTGCGTATGCGTGCATCGAGATAATATATATCAAGACAATCTGCATGCTGAAATTGGACATCGTATTCAGGATCCCGTCCTGTGAGTCCATTTTGATTCCGCGAAACAAACTAGATACTTTATTGTTTTAGTGATAAACACCATATTAATTTATGGAAACATCAACATAAATTACTACATTCCAGCCACAGAACGGGATTTGTGTTATATGGAGCAGAGTCAGGTGAAGTTTGATTGTGTTAGGAGTTGAAGTTACGGTGCTACAGGAGACTTGACATGTCTCTAAAACTTTTCTTTTGTACAAATCTTTATTTTACTGGCCATGTGCCCACATCTCATCCTTCTTCATCCAGCTATTAGAGAAGTGATGCAGATACGTGACCTAAAGTAGATAGGCCTGATGTAGACATATACCGTGGAGAGGTAATGGTTAGGATTAGGCTATGATGAGGCGCCTGTTAAGGTTACGCTTGTTTGAGTGGTGGTCATTAGTGTTAGTCTAGCATGAGGGGGATGGATAGGGTTAATGTATACTAATACTGTCTACCTTAGTGTTGTTGATGATGATTTTGATGATTTGTGGAACATATTGTTTATTTGGAATATATATGGAGAGTACTCCATCTGGTGGTGAAAAACAAATAAATTATATACTATAAAAACCTAGTAAATATTTTACTTTGGACCAGATCCAGACTTGAAAGTAAGAGTGTAAAGCTATAACTGGGTAAAACCATGTTGAAGTTCAGGGAAAGTAAAAGGAATGTTTAAGGAATGACAAATATGCTATGCTATGCTGTACCTTGTTCATTTTAAGGGGCTGATTCAATGGCGCTTTGCGCTGTATTTTCCCCCTTGTGCTGTTAGCGAGAAAACTTGCAACTTTTCCTGTCTGTATGGGTGGCCAGCCCACTGGCAAATCTTTAGAACTATTAGTGCGCATGTAAGGTGAAACAGGTTGCTCTGACGGTTTTCGTGCAGTCTACACTTTTTCAAGCACAACCTGCTTGAAAAAGTGCAGATTGGCCAGAAGATACCTGACAATTTTGTTAAACCTATTTAAGGAAAAATACTGTTTTCGAGAGAAAATATTAAGATAGAGGTAGTCTTGAATGGAGTTAATAGAGTAATAGATTAAGAACTGAGAATTAGTATTTACATTGTATAGCGCTGTCAACATAGTAACAGTACAGTCTAATAGAGAGAAGAAGTTCAAGAATCCATATTGTTAGTTTCCAGTTCGGAGATGGAGGGTCAGACATTTTATTTTTCACTGCTGCATGGTGGCAACACATCAGAGAGGGACACACTTCCAACATCTAAAGTTGTTGGATTATAGTGAATTTTCCATATTGAATTACAATTTTAGAGCTCCAACTTAGGCCACAATGTTGTCACTGTCTTTAAGCTTCATTGATGAGGTACCTCATATTAGTTTTCTTTATTGGGAATAATTATTGTTGCTAAATGTCATGTGTAATTAAAACTGTGATTTATATAATGTTTAGAGCGAATGTTATGAAGTTGTTCTGAAATGTTATTGATCTGCACAAAAAGTAAAAAGAAAATCAATAGTAACATCAAAAGCAGAAGATATATTAAAACCATATATTAATTAATGGACATTTGTGTTTGTGAATGTTATTTGTACATATAAAAAAATTTTGATGACCCTCCACTTTCACCTGTATACTCTGCCAATCTGGTAACATCTTATCTTCTGTTTCTGGGTTCCCACAAACATACTGATCCATTCTTTATAAAAAAAATCCATCCAGTATCACACATATTTTCCATTCTATCTGGAAGTACAGTACATATTGCGTATATTAGGATTTTGTTGAGAAATATACTAAGCCGGAGCCTCTGCTCTTGAAAATTGGAGGAAAGAGGGGCATAACAGATGTCCCTTTACCCACGTGCTATTCTGAAGAAACACGCAACTCTGAATTTAACGGACCGAGTGGCTGATTGTTGTGGCTCCCTGATCTTTTGTGACTCACACACTAGAAAAATTATGTGGTGCCAATTCACGATAATTATTGAATTGGCACAATAATTGTTCTAGTGAGTGAAGAATACTTTTCCATCACATCTGTTCTAGCACACTGGAGAAGGAAAATTGGAATTTATTGCCATTCAAAGGAGTCACTGTTAATTCATGAAAAATTAGACTTGATGATTGTATTTTGTGTAACCTGTCTCCATCCAAACCAACAATAGTCAGAAAAGAAAGTAGCTGCAGAAGAACAGCAAAACATGTGTAAATTACGTAAAACTCGCAAGTCTGGATCCGGTCCATTGAGCTAAAACATCACAGATAAATGAAGAAAGATATCGCACATATACTGTATACAGCATATATATATATATATATATATATATATATATATATATATATATATATACACACATAAAACATTTGCTATTGTGTATCTCACATTTTTACTCATGTTGCAAATAAAATATTATTATTTTGGAGAGAAATACTTAGTCTACCACCGCAATTTAGTCTCTGTTAGGACATTCATATCTTAGGCTGCTTTCAAGTTTCTTTTTTAGATTCCCAGATTTCCCACCTAGATTTACTGTAGTTTAAGAGATTTGAGTGTCTTTAAAATAGTCCAGAGCAAAACAGTAGAACCAGATCATATGAAAGACGAAACATTGCCATGAGGCATCTCAAAGCTCCATCCAAACATCACATTGTTCTACAGTTGAAGCACAAAATCCCACTGAGGATTTTTCTGGCACAGTCAATATGAAATATAAGAGTTTGTATAACAATCATCTCTGGTTGTTCACCCCAGTACAGCTGTGTTAACAGAACAGACTTTTTGGCTATGCAATAACAGGGAGGAAGAACTATAAAAAAATAATCAAATGCTAAATTGAGTAGGTAAGTTTTTCCTTTATTTTCACCAACAATTAGGCGGTTTTCATATATGACTTGGCAAGCATTGAGTCACCATAAGCAAAACAAAATATAGTATATTACACACACGGCAACACCAGTCTGTAATTACTGCAATATTCTATAGTCCAGATAGCACAAAAATAAATGTAACTTACTTCTGACCTAGGTAAATGAATGTGTACTACCATTGCTATTGTGATATTTTGATTGGGAAACAATTACATTCTGAGATTATATAAGGTGTATATAGTATACCTTTTTATTCTTTTATACTGTTATGAGGACATACGAGGTATAAGACAAAACTGATAGGAGGGAGGGATATGAGCAAGTCCCACTCCCACAGGTGTAATAGAGATTTCTTCAGGAGGAACCAGTGACTTGAGGGTAAAGTTTTGCAGCATTATGGTGATATACAAGAAAATTTCCATAAGTGCTAGACTCAGACCAGGGCAGATCCTCTTGCCTGAAAAGACATAAGGTGAAAACAGTACATGACATTTAGGCCTTTACTTATTAAACTGCATGAATGGAAAAGTGTAGGTGTTGCCCATAGCAACCAATCAGATACTAGTTCTAGTATCTGATAGTATCATGTCAGCTAGTGTCTTATTGATTGCTATGGGCAACATCTCCACTTTTACATTCCCACAGTTCAGAAAATATAGCACAGTAGTAACACGTAGGAGACTCTTAGATGCGGAGGAAATGGCAATAGATTTGTTATCTGATTTGTGTCCCGTTTTTGCTGGGTCCTTTAAATGAGCAGACCCAAAATAGCAGACTAAGCAGCGATGGAGATGCTTTAGTAGGCCAAGCAACAGTGATTGTGTTTAAAAGACAAATCAGTGATGAAGAGGCTTTAGAAGGCTAAACTGCGGGGATAGTGCTCAACTGAACAGCGATGAACTAGTCCAGAAATGTAAGATGGCGTGATTCAATATGGCAGTACTCATGGAACTTTCCAATACCAGTACTCTGGAACTGTGAGGTGGTTGGATGGGATCAGTAGCTTAGGGCTGAGAAATAAAGAGGCCTCAGTGATGGAGACTTGGAGAATGGGCAGACCTGGAACCCAATCATGTAGGGATGGAAGAGGTAAGTGACCACTGGAGTAGAGGTTTAGTAGGATGTTTTTGATAGAATTTCTGAAAAACATGTACATTCAAATTTAGAATTTGTTTTAGGCTTTGTTTAGACAATAGGTATTGTAAATCCTGAGATAGGGGGCAGATTTAATTGATAAGTCACTGGGTTGAGAAATCATGATAGTGAGTGTTGTGGGAAAATTCTCTGACAAGATGGCCAGGAGATCTTTGTTTCCAGTGGAGTAGATTTTATATGCAGGCAAGAATTTCCAGGATGCAAATGTCAATCTAGAACCTTCTGCGAAAGGACATTTCCTACCCCTACAGAGGAGAAGTTAACTTCCAAGATAAAGTATCCATGTGTCACAATCTCTACAGTGTAACTTTTGCTGTGTTTACTGATCTTCAGTTCTCATGGTGTTCCCTCCCAGCTGTAGATATCCTGCTCACTCATGTATGGTCTGTTAGCTCCTCTGGGTTCTCTCCTAGCTGTCAATTTAAACCTTTCACTTGCTGAACTCTTTTGTCAGAGCAACAGGTTTCCATTACTTGCTGACTAGTGCCCTTGACTTTGCTCACGTGTTCAGCTACCCTGGTTCTTGGTTGTGTTATAGACCTCAGTTCCAGTCCTGCTTGTCTCCATGTTGCCAGTAATCATTCTGTCTCTGGTCATCCTTGTGTCTTCTGATGTGTACTGTGTGTACACTACCAGTCTGCATTACCTCTACTTTTGGGTCCTATCATTGTCCAGAGGGCCACAACTTGCTCTTTGCATGCCACCCAAGCCCACCTCCACCATCATAGCCTCTGGGAAACACCAGGCCTGGAGATAGACTCTGGTTGGACATGAACTGCTTTCAAACTGGGGTAGAGTTGGGTGAGTAACACAATGATGTCAAGTTTCTGGAGTACAGCGGTGGTGGTTTGGATTGCAACTCAACTGTACATTGATAGTTTGCAAAGTCAAGGAACCTTTAAATGGACTTTACAGTGGTGAGCTGAGGCATGTCAATTACTTTAAATGGAGCCACCTAAAAGTGTGTACCAGAAAGGATGAATTCAAAGAATAAGATAGGTCCCAATTCAAATACATACTGGTCTGGAGAGATTGCGTGACTCCATATTAGATGGAGCTCATGGAAATTAAGACTTGAAGCCCAGACAAACTTAGAAACCAGTCAGACAGCAGCAGTGGATGAGGTAAATATTGCTGGCTCATGCATGATTCAAGCATTCAGGTGTTCACAATTTATCCACCTTAGCTTTTATACTTCAGTGCACTGTAAATGGAAGCTGTATTGGAAATCTGGATCGGAATGCATTAAGAAGAAATTATTTACTGTAAATTGTAATAATAAGGAATGCTCACTTATGATAACAGCCCAAGGGCTGTTGGTAAAGTCACAATGGATTATGAATGGATAAAAAGCAAAATATAGTGATATAGAAGATGAGATAAAACTAGACCTGGCCCTACTTGACCAAGTATTATTTCTTATCTAGATATAAACAGCCATTGTATTAATATTATTAAGGATAAAAGCATGCCATGTAAATTTATATTACTATATATCCTCTTACCTGCTGAAAATGGCATAAGAGAATTGTGCTTCTTAAACTTTCCATTTTCATCCAGAAAATTGTTTGGGTTAAAAGTGGTCGGGTTGTCAAACTGGGTCTTATCGTAGTGTACACCTGTCAGCACTGGAAGGAAAGCTGTTCCCTTGGTGGTAAGGAAACATTGATTAGCAATTAATGTTGTTTCAAGATTCTCATGACATTATTCATAATAAATATCTACCTTGCGGAATTTATAATTCCGAATCTGGGTATCCTTGGTCAATTCATGTGGAAGACTAAGTGGAATTACATCAGCGAATCTCTGAACCTCATGTATGAAGGCTTCAGTATAAGGCATCTTAGCTCTGTCCTCATAATTCGGAGAACGTTGACCAATGACATTATCTACCTCTTGATAGACCTTCTCTGTGAAGAGAAAATATTACATAACATTGGACTAGATTTTAAATTAAGCAATTTCAGTGTTGGTGTACCGAAAGATAAAATTACTTAGTTAAGTGTGTTGGGATACGTGCTATGCAGATTCGTCAATATATGACGGGGAGACAGTTCCCACCACTTCTCCATACATACAGGAGACCACTCCCCCATACATACAGGAGACCGCAATAATACGCAAACAGACCTCTACCTTAATTTTTTCCACCGTCCTTGCGTTGAGTTGCTCTTAAAAGTACATAAGGGTTGAAGCCTGCCCGTACTGTACTTTTACTCTTTCCACTGTGCATATTGTGTGTACACCAACCCCTTCATACATATCTATGTAAATGGCAATGTTTACATAGAGCTGATCCCACTTTGCTCAGTGCTTTCCATCCCGGATTTCACATCTTTCCATAAAGTCTGTGTCCAAATCATTATCATTACATAACAGACTACTAAGACATTTATTTTTCAATGATTAGACCTATCAAAACTAACAAGACACTTCTTTTATGAAGAAGCCACTGCGTTGTACTTACCTGCTATTTTTGGATATTTCATGAGATATAAAAAGGCGTAACACAGTGTGTTGCCTGTAGTTTCAGTTCCACCAAAGATCAAGATCATGGTACACATCAGCAAAGAATGTCTATTAAAGTAGCTGCCATTGTTTTTCTTTTCCTGAAGAAAGAAAGATAAATTGTATACTACTGAAAAACTGACAGCTCAAAATTAATTTAATAGAAAATAACAAATTGTATGCTCAACTGTGCGGTTAATTATATTGTTACGCACTCGTGTTCTAATAGTAAACGCCTTAAGACACATTTGTCCGTTCCTCAGTTATGATCGTATCTTCTCAATTTCCTCCCTCGGCACACATCTTATGTGGATGGAAAAATGACCATTTACTTATTATGAACCTTTAAATGAGATTTGTATAACAGGTCCTCAGCTCAGTCCATACTGTACAATATAGATGCCTTGTCCCTTTACACTTTCCCTAACATCATACATATGGGGGGGAATTCACTAACTGACGATTTTTGCTGAGATTTCATATCGTCAGCGTTCGTCAGTGATCTGAATTAGTCAATGCCTGGTGATGTATAGTATTCAGTAAGTGACGATTTGTATTGACGATATGTAATGTCTGACGAATGCTGACGATGTCCATTGACGAAAAAACGGGTATTCG
>JABWIB010000058.1:20683-42111 GCA_016617825.1 Platyplectrum ornatum | reverse complement strand
GATTTGACAAGTGTCAAATAGTGACGTCAGGCTGAATTCGAGGCGCGAATTGACAAAATCGAGGGTCCGAAGGCATAAATCGATGCGAATTCACGGCGAATTCGCGCACAGAAATCGGAGCAAATCGCGTTCGATTTTATTCGACCGTCCAAATGCGATCCTTCGTGAATACGATAATTCACCCACCCGTTCGAATTCAAAATCGAAGCGATTTGCTCCGATTTCTAATCGCCCTCTAAATTCGACCTTTAGTAAATACCCCCCATAGGGGTATATTTACTAAGCAGGGAATTTGCTGGGGAATTGAAAAGCGGGGAAGTTGCCCATAGCAACCAATCAGATTCAGCTTACATTCTCAAGTAAGTACAATGAAACTGAGAGCTCGAATCTGATTGGTTGCTATGGGCAACTTCCCCACTTTTCAATTCCCCACCAAATTTCCTGCTTAGTAAATATACCCCAGAGTAAGACATTGCTCATCACTCTATACCATATAAAGAAACCCGATGAAGAGAAACCTGATGAAGAGACCTGAGTAGTCTTGAAAGCCATTAAAAGGTATTATATTTGGAAGATTGCTATTTTTGTTTTCCTCACTGAAGAACAACAAAACTTAATATTAAAACTTAATGAAATATTGAAACTGGAGGAGAAATGCGCGTAAATGAAGAACTTGATTTATGTGACACAGAACAAGAGGCTCTAAATACAATATAGATAATGTCTCAGGCACATGAATGACAAATACACAGACAAATAGACATTTCTTATCCGTGTACTTACCATTCCCCTTGGTGAAGTCATAAAATAAAGGATAATAACCTCGACCACTGAATTCCTCTGATTTGTCAATCAGAGTCTCTTTCACAGCGTTATATCCACACAGCACAACACAGGGACGGCTTCCTTCATATATAGTAAACATGTCTCCATAGGTATTACTCATCTACAAGAACAATAAAAGGTGGTAAACCATCCTAATAGTTCTATTGACATACATAGTTGAGCTGTAAAATGTCAATTCTGTTTGCACAGTTCTAATTTGTCTTTCCATCCCTTTCCATCCCCTCCCAGCAGTCTAACCTGAAACTTTAGCTTCTAAGTTCCATCCCCTTCCAGTAGACTTACTCTAACCTTTCCCTTCTATGCTTCAACCCCTCCATGCAGGCTAATCCTAACCTTCCCTTTCTAAGTTCCATCCCCTCTAGGCAGCCGAACCTTCTCATTTTACAATCCATCCACATTCTGCAGAATACCCACCTGCTTCAATTATCCACTTATTGCAGCCAAACCCTAACTTTTCCTTCTATGCTCCCAACCCTTAACACTGCCTAACCCTAACCTTCCTCTTCTACATTCCATCCTCTCCCCACAGCCTAACGCTATCCTCCCTCTTCTATATTCCATTCTATTCCTACAGCCTAACCCTAACCTTTACCTTCTATGTTTCATCCCTTCATCACAGCCTAACCCTACCCTTCCCTTCTCTGCTCCATCCCTTCCACACAGCCTAACCCTAACCTTCCTCTTCTATGTTCCATCCCCTCCTCACAGCATAACCCTAACCTTTGATCAAATAGCTTTTATTTATTTTTAAAAGGAGGAATTTAAATATGTTCAGATATATTACAGACTCACCTGCTTTAGAGATTTCACTGGGTTGTTAATGTTGACCTTGTACAGAGTTCCAATGATAGGGAAAGGTGTTGGTCCTGGAGGAAGTTTTGCTCTTTTAAACATCAAATTGATGTAATTTGCCAACATGAAGGTGATGAGCAGGACCAGGAGTAATGTACATAGTGTATAGAAATCCATCCTGTCAATAGAGATCAGGCGGGTTGGCATATGCACACGTGTTGTGATTCATTGATAGAAAAGTTAATAATATATATTGCACACACAAGATTAGAATTATTATTGAGTTTCATTAATGTTGCTACATAGCATATATAGTTGATACATATTTTCATAGTAAATGTGTGCCCAGATGATCTTGAGTAAAAGTTGAGAGAAGCTAGAGAAGAAAATAAGTGGATCTATAACCTATATACCTTTAGAACCACCTGGATTAAATTTAAATATGGATTTGATGACATCACACCTGCTCATTCCTAGAAATGTATGGTTTTGGCCATTCAGAGGCAGGAGAAATGAAAGTAGGTAACCCATCTTTAAGGGCAAAACAGTTGAATGTGTAGACCATGGTTACTAAGTCTCCCTGAATATCAGGGAGACTCCCTGAACAGTGGGTGTGAAGGGATCGCCCATTGCTATAAAATAGATCATGATTGGGGTGCAGGTTCTTCAGGAGCAGGATCTTGGGATTAGATTATTTAACCACAAACACAATCCACTCTGTCTCTCTTTTTCTCTCTGTCTCTGAATGGACAAACAACCCAAGGATTACTTCATCCAGGTAACCTCTCTACAATCTTATCCTGATCAAACATATATCAAGCTGTATCACTCCATACAACACTGGTTTTCCATAACAATGGATATACACAATATATCTCTTTGCTTCTATATCCACTCTATTCTACCTTCTATAATCCACAACCCACTCTATTCTACCTTCTATAATCCACAACCCACTCTATTCTACCTTCTATAATCCACAACCCNCCACTCTATTCTACCTTCTATAATCCACAACCCACTCTATTCTACCTTCTATAATCCACAACCCACTCTATTCTACCTTCTATAATCCACAACCCACTCTATTCTACCTTCTATAATCCAAAACCCACTATATTCTACATCTGGTCCTATATCCACAAATAATATTCAGTCATTTCAAAGGACATTGGATAGTTTATTTTATTTTTTAGACTGCATAATTATACTGAGAAATAATGGAATAATGTTACAAGAAAGAAGAAAATCACTGAGCTGTCAGTATATTGTGGAGACTTTATATGTGAATCAGCATGCTTAAATATACGCCATTGTGTTAAATTTAGTGTACACCCAGAATTATTCAGTGAACCGATGCCAACTATTCAAGTTAAAGTTAACTAGAGTGCCTGCATAACCGACATATGTCTCACTCATAAGTAGTAATATTACTAATTTCAGTTCCTCTGAAAGAATTTTAAATCTCAGTCTCAAAAGTAAAAAACATTAATAACATATTGTAAAGTTTAAAGATGTTTACAAAATGTATAAAGATTGACAACACTGTTACAACTGTGCTGATTAGTGTTGATTTGCAGCTAACAGCAAATATATAACCTGTAACTCGCTTTATTCTAATAATAATTATAAAGCAGTCTTTAAAGAAAAGCATTCAAGGCATACATAACTGCAACTGAAACTAATCTCATAAATACACAAAAGATATAAAGTAGTACAGCAGATAGAGGCTGTAAAATATGAATACACAAAACATATCAATATAGAATTCTTAAATCATTTTCTATTGTGACTAAACCACAAAATATGTTTTTTTTTACAAAAGAGATAAATATCAGCGACATAAATAAATTCCCATAAATAATATTACATCAAATATATTGTCATAATAAAACGATATATTTAGAAAAATGTGGAACACTTACCTTTAGAATAACCAGTATGAAACTACAGATTGTAGATGACGGTTTTGTAAGTTATAGTCAGGACTTGGAGCCATAGTAAGGTACTGACTGCCAGGGAAAATATTTTGTTGCAAAGTATGAAAATTTCCAAGCAAGCCTTCCAAAAGTATAGTTACTCCATATCCTAGTTCAAGATTCACATTAAAAATGCTGAATATAAAACCTCCCAGGGCCTGACTGGGACTAAAAATCAGCCCTGGCATTTGAGGTTCATGGCTTATGGGAAGACGCTTAACACCATAATGTAAAAATAAGAAAAATCAAGATATATTGTTAATAGACAATATAAATTGATTAAATTTACATAAATATAATTTCAATCTCAGCCCACCCCTGGGGGTAAGGGAAAGGGGGTAAGCGAAACTTCTAGCGCATGTGACATTTTTCTGTGTGCTAGGAATTTCCATCCGGTAATATCTAGGCATTCATTTGCTAAACTGCAGGACTGCGAAAGTGGGGATCTTGCCCATAGCAACATCAAGTTGGACATCGGATTCAGGCAGCGTCGGACTGGCCCACAAGAGAACAGGAGAATCCTCCGGTGGGCCTGAAGACCTAGCATTATTTCTTTATAACTGAGGGCGGACCCCAAGAATGATTTCCTCTGGTGGGCCCAAGATACCCCAGTCCTACACTGGATTCAGGATCCAGGATCCAGTCCTGTGAGTCCATTTTAATTCCCCTCAACCAAATTAGATACTATAATTGTATAATTGTTTTAGAGACGAATACCATATTAATATATGGAAACATTTGATACATAATACTCCCGAGGAGCTTGAAAACCATATTCTATTCATCACATGTTGTTAGCATTGTTGGAAGCTCAGGAACAGAGTGTTTTGCCCCTGGTGGAATGAGTTTTGTTGGAGGATCAACAAGTGGCTTCCTAGTGGCTAGGTAAGGATTTGGACACTTGTGCTGCTGTGCAGAATGTTTATATGTCAGTACACACATGAATTACAGCGCTGGCCTGGAAAATGCTTATATGCTGTAGCAAAGACACTTTGATAATACAAGTCATGAACTAGGGAAGAATAACATGACGTATGTTTGTTGTAGCTATAATGGGAGACGACAGAAACTCTGCACTCATGGAGGACAGATCAGGGGCAACGGCACCTTGCTGTAAGCTTCTAGCAGGTAACAGTTGTCAACATCCACTCAAAAGAATTAACCATTAAATATATTGATTAATATTGAAATATTATGTAGCAATGTTATATTTATATGGATGGTTATTATGGTGCCAAGTTTAGGCTATAAACTTGAAGTAACATGTAGTTAAAGTTATACATACATATATCAGATAGCAGTCTCTTCATAGAAAATGTTTGCCCAGATGATGATTAAAATATTATCTCTATATGCTTTATGGCTTATTTCTTTATGAAAATAACAAGCGATTAAGCTCATAGGAGTATAAAAGCACAAAAGATAATAAATATAAAAGCTCAAAACATGTTTTAATAACCATATTCATAGCAATCTGAACACATAAAGTAAATATTCATGTATAAAATAAGTTGCAACAGAGATTATTAATATTATTATTATTATTATTATTATTATTAAATAATAATAATAATAAATATATAAATATAATAAATATATTAATATAAATATGCACTTTTGAATATACCAACTCAATGAACTCACCATGTATTTATGCCATAAAATTATATAAATTGTCAGAAATAATTAATTGCCACATAAATAGAGCTAATAAAGTATATTTAATTGCTGATGAAACAACATAACTGCAGACATAAAATCCAAAAAACTTACGTTATTTTATATATATATACTAGGAATACAATATAATAAATACTAACTATAATAATGGCAGTAATATCAAGAACAAGAGCAATAAAACATTTTGTAACATAACTATAATTTTACATGTGTAATGTAATATAAATCAACAAAAGATGCAGTAGTACAGCACATTATTCATGAAGTTCTATTATAAACACTTTTTTAACTATATGTTCTAGTGATAAAGTCATACACTAAATAAATATACATATTTTTAATAAATCAGGTAACACATATCCATACAAGATGGGTATGTATCTCTCTCACTCCCTATCATATATGTAATACATACCTTACAATGACCTTATAAAACTACCGTATTGTAGATGACCGTATGTTTGAGTAGATGAAATAATAGTCACGATTTGACGATTTGTAGTAACATTAATTTATCAGCTGCTGAAAACACATTGGTCTACCTGTAAACTACGTAAAATCATTGTGTCTGTTCCAAATGAATTTTCAGGACGAGTTTATACTTGGTTTGGGTGAAGCTGAAAGGCAATTAATGCAGAAGGAAAATAGACATACCAATTTACATCACTTGTGCTAAAGAAGGGAGTATTATATACAGTCTGGGGAGCATGCGATAAGATTCCTCATGCCTGGGGTTAGCTATGATTGTAAATAACATTGAAAAACAAAGACATGGACATTTGTATAAAGCGCTATTTGCTTGCTACTTACTTGGTTGTGAACTCAACAGTTCACAGCCTTGTAGAAACGTATTTTAAAAGAAATGCTTAGTAGGAAAAAGTTGTATGTAGCCATATACAACTTTTGAACCTGGGCCTAAGGCTGTGTACACTTGTATATTTGCAGACAGATAATGATATCCATCTGCACAATGTACATGTACACACTGTCTCGTTATTAGTCTGGAAACAATCCCAGAATCTCTTTGCTGCAGTATTATGCTGCAGTTACATACTCCTCCACAAGGTGGCTCTGTATTGAATGGGAATGATTGTTGCTTTGGAGATTGCAAGTCTGTATAAACACACTGTCTGCAGCATGTTTGAACATAGCAACTAATCAGATTACATCTGTTTCTTATTATAGATAGATAGAAAACATAATGTAAATAACCATTCAAAAAAACATACATAAAAGCCTATCACATAATAATAACAGCTTTCCCCATACAAGAGGTAAACAAATGTAAAAATATGCTGAACTTATTAAAGACATGAACAATTTTCTAAAAATCCCCTACACGTATCTAATGCTTTAACCTTAATTCCCTTTAAAGTTAATTTATTTCCAAACATGACTTTACAAGCGTGAAAGTTGCTTAAGCATAAAAAATATATATTGTGCAACCACTGTAATCTCACAATCCCTCCCTCTGGTTAGGATACTTCATCTTAATATATCTTAACATCTTCACTGGTTTCTGAAGATAAATATGTGTTGTGTATACTAGACATTTTT
This sequence comes from Platyplectrum ornatum, assembly GCA_016617825.1. Classification (NCBI taxonomy): domain Eukaryota; kingdom Metazoa; phylum Chordata; class Amphibia; order Anura; family Limnodynastidae; genus Platyplectrum; species Platyplectrum ornatum. Next base: position 35,257 of record JABWIB010000058.1, on the reverse strand, counting down.
TCCTATGATCAACAACAAAATTGCATAGATTTCAGATCTGGATGTATACAGAATGTTATCTTAATCGATTTATTCTTAAGAATATGTTAGGAGGAGAAGACAGAACTCACAGTTGGGAGAGATCTCAATTAGTCCCTTTTAAATAAGAGCAATGGAGAACCAGTAAAGTTTTGTAGTATTCAGGTGTCATAAAAGAAAATTTCCACACTTTATGTGACACCTTATGACATTTTTAAATACCGCTACAGGGTTGGATGTATACGAAAATCATGCCAATATGCCTTAACACCATGCTGTTGCAGTTCCAACAGTAAAAGCTAGGTGGCGTATCAATGCAGAAGATATACATTGTCAAAGGCAAGACAACATGTGACTGCAGAGGTTTTTTGCAGCTTTTTGACACATTTCCTGAAATTTTCATGTTGTGGAGCCAGCTAATGTCTTAACAAACACAATTAATGCAAAATACTCTGGTAGGTATTTTCTTAATTCCCCCTACAATGAATGTGTTTCCAAACATGACTTTACAGGCTTGGAAATGACATCTCTCACGATTCTTCCCTCGTGTCAAAACGTGATTAAATAAATTAACAGATTTACTGGCTCCTAAAAGTAAATATGGTTTTGTTTAAATATCACTTGTTCTAAAAGCAGCAAACTACAAAGACCACAGAGATACAGTAAATGATATTCCCAGTTTCAGATGTGCACAGAATGTTTTCTTAACCTCTTTGGTCCAGATCCAGATTCTATCTAAATCTTTTCTTGGATCCCTTTAAGGTCTTGCATTGCTTCGGCATTGGCAAGAAGGGGATGGGTGCTTACTGCACGGGGGAAGGGGGGGCAGAAGTAGGGATGGTGATAGTTGTAGTAATGCTTGGTTTAAGCTTTAATTCAAGAGTTACTACAAACAAGGGGATGTGATCTCCCTTTTGTGCATAGGGAATTCGCATAATGCGCTTTCCGCATTATTATTGTTGCAAGTAATGTGTTTGGTCACAGTGTTTGAGGTGACCTGAATCAGGTCCTTTTTTCTTAAGAATATGTTTCAGGGAAGAGAGAGACACATAGAGGGAAACAAGCATTAGATGCTACCACTAGGTAATGCTAGATGGCCACCCAGATCAGTTGTCTTGAAGGTGGAGAGGGGGGCAACAGTGGCACAGAGGACAATAAAAAGCCAGGGGCGTAACTACCACTACAGCAGGCATAGCGAGTTTTGGCTGGATTGCAGTACTGTAATACCTATAAAATATACTGCAGACAGCTGGAAACCAGGTAACTGGTTTGGGATCCAGGAAGTCATTTTATAGGATGTACTATGCCCTGATTGGATGCTGCAGTCATCTGAGCTGAAGCAGCAGTCCTACTGGCTGAGAGCGAGCAGGTGACACAACCGCAGCCTGCATGTTCTAGGTTTGGATGGAAGACCGACTGGATGCATCTCAGGGACAGCAGAGGAAGACAGCGGAGAGGCAACTAACGGGACCCGAGAGTCTGGATTATGACAATACAGAAATAGGGCTGCCCTTCCTCCATCATAATGCATGTGTGTTACCTTTGAGAGACATCCCGCAAAGAATCCACCATGAACCTCAAGCAGACCAGCACCACCACCCTTAAGAAGACTCTCTCTTCTCACCCAAATAATGTCTATTTTCCTTTACACACTAGAAGAAATGTTTAATATGTGAACAAATGAAACAAGTAACACATACATCTAGATTTACAAAACGGCGGCAAAGGAAAAGTGTCGCTGTTGTGGGGTTATGTGGCTTATTCAGTAAATGGGAATGTTGGCAGAAAAACCCTGAGACGCAGGAAGATAAGCGATAATGAGAAACCAACCTGTATGCATCCTCCATGATCAAGAATTTACTACACCAAAAGTTTAATGATTTCTTGGCATATAAAAACTCTCCAGTTTGTAAAAGAATCGCACCTCGCAGACTCTTGGTACAAAGGGTGCAAGATCCTGTACCCCAACACTGTCCTATGCAAACATTATATGGCTGCTTCAGAGCTTGTGAGTAACAGTACAAGCAGATCCCTTCACTGTGTTTATGTGAGACTGATACCCAGAGCGCAGAATCTAACAGCGGCCTGGTCTTCACTTGAGCCTCTAGTGGTGAGTTTAGGTTATTGCAGCAGGTTGTGGCCCCAGGCAGCAACTCCCTTGGATTGAGGTAAGTAGCAGCAACTGATAAATTGTTAAATAAAGATAAATTGTTCCAATCAAAAGAATTGCAGGAGGGGGGTGGGGTAAAATGAATGTCAGTGTGTGCATGCAGGGAGAATACTTTATTGTTACATGTTGCACACAGATACTGACCAGCGTTACTGTTACACTGTTATTACACTTGGGCTGGAAACATCATCTCTCACCTGTAATACTGATTGCAATTAATTCAATTTACCTCCCCTGCAATTCAACATGGTTTTGCCCACTGAAAAATCTTTCGATTGGAATAATTTATCTTATAGTGTATGGCCAGCTTAAGGCTTATTTTTACAAGTGCAGCACTCCATCTAGTGGTAAAAGACAAATATAATATATTATGAATACCTAGTTAGATTTTTACAATGTGTTTCTTTTTTTACAATATGCGTGCTGGTGTCACGAATATAAAACGCCCTCTCCGGCTGCACAGGAGGCGCCAGAGCATCAAGGAAGCAGCCGGGACCGCTCTGACACTTAAGTATATTTTTATTTATTTTATTTTTTTCTTTTTTTTCAGGGTTTTTTTTTGTAAGGTAAACAAAACCATTGTCGTTAATCAATTTTTTTATGCTTTACTGGGTTTTTGTTTTTTGTTTTATAGAGGTCATCTACGGTCATCTATGATTTTTGCCCAACACCCGAGAGCTAAAAATCAGCTTGTGGATGGCCAACTTAATTAGTAATTAGTATTTAATTGCATAGTGTTGTCAACATTGTTGCAGTTGACTGAGGAAGCAGAGAAACGCAGTCTGATTATTCAAGTTCAAGAATACTTATTGTTATTTTCACCGCTGCATGGTGGCAACACTTCAGAGACACTGCACACCCCCAGTTAATGTTAAATAATGTTGGATTATAGTGAATTTTCCATATTGAATTACAGAAAGACTCAACCTCGAAGTCCATAAAAAACAAATGCTAAATTAAGTAGGAAAGTGATTCCTTTCAACCATATTCCTTTTAATATCACCAAAAATGTAGCAGTTTACATATATGACTTAGCAAGCATTGAGTCACCATAAGCAAAGCAAAATATACATTTTTATTCCTTTCTGCTCTTATTCTTAAGAGGATATACGAGGTATAAGGTAAAACTGATAGGAGGGAGGGATATGAGCAAGTCCCACTCCCACAGGAGAAAGAGAGAGTTCTTCAGGAGGAACCAGTGACTTGATGGTAAAGTTTTGCAGCATTATAGTGATATACAGGAATATTTCCATAAGTGCTAGACTCAGACCAGGGCAGATCCTCTTGCCTGAAAAGACATAAGGTGAAAATAATACATGACATATAGGCCTTTAATTACTAAACTCTGGGAATGGAAAAGTTACTAGATACTAGTTCTGATTTTCCTGCATGCTAGAGAATGTCATTTATTGCTATGTGAAACATCCTCACTTTTTCAATTCCCGTAGTGTAGGAAAACTAGCCCCTGTATGGGAATATGAATCGGAATGCATTAAGACAGTGGTGGTCAAACCTGTCCTCGTGATCTACCAACAGTCCATGTTTTCCAGGTCTCCTTGTTGGAGCATAGGTGTGTTTATTACTAACTGACATATTTTAAAGGATTAACATGTGGTAGTAATTATTATATAACCTGTGATTAAAAACACTGAGTACAGGTTTGGCCATCACTGGCCAAAAATGTTGTTTACGAGTTGATAAAACTGGATCTCTAGATTTGGCCCGATGTGACTGAAAATTTTTTCTTATCTTGCTATAAACATCCATTAATACTATTAAGTATAACAGATAGCCAGATAACGTTTCCATCCACCCAACAATTCAACATAGATTGCATTGATTATTAAGCTCCAACGTTAATGACCCATGCATCTTTTAAATACAATGGGACCCTCTTACCAGCTGAAAATGGCATAAGAGCATTGTTCTTCCTAAACTTTCCATTTTCATCCAGAAAATTGTTTGGGTTAAAAGTGTTCGGGTTTTCATACTGGGTCTTATCGTAGTGTACACCTGTCAGAAGTGGAAGGAAAGCTGTTCCCTTGGTGACAATGAGAAACATGGGGAAATAATTGATTATTAATTATTTTATGTTGTTTAAAGATTTTCATGACATTATTCATATAAATATCTACCTTGCGGAATTTATAATTCCGAATCTGGGTATCCTTGGTCAATTCATGTGGAAGACTAAGTGGAGCTACATCAGCAAACCTCTGAACCTCGTGTATGAAGGCTTCAGTGTAAGGCATCTTTAGTCTGTCTTCATAATTTGGAGAACGTTGACCAATGACGTTATCTATCTCTTGGTAGACCTTCTCTGTGAAGAGAAAATATTACATAACATAACATAATGGACCAGATTCTAACTAAAGTAATTCCAGCGTATGATGGGGAGACCACTCCCACCACTCCCCCATGCATACAGGAGACCACTCACCCCACACATAAGGAAATCCGCAAGCAGACATCCACCTTAAATTTTCACCACCATCCCTTACTGTACTATTACCCTGCCCACTGTGTGTACTATGCATATACCCACCCACCTCCAATTGCCCCTCTACATAAATGTTGTTTACAAGCTGAATCCATTGTGCTTACTAATTTCCACACCACAGTCTGTGTCCAGTCTGTATCCAGTTCATCATTATTGAATAACAGAATACGGAGACATTCATTTTTCAATGGATAGGTCTATCAAAACTGATTAGACACTTTTTGTATGAAGAAGCCATCGTAATGAACTTACCTGCTACACTGGGATATTTCATGAGTAATAAAAAGGCATAACACAGTGTATTGCCTGTTGTTTCCGTTCCACCAAAGATCAAGATCATGGTACTCATTAACAATGTCTTTATGTTATAGTAGCTGCCATTGTTTTTCTTTTCCTGAAGAAAGAAAGAAATAAAATGCTACTGAAAAAATAGCTGCTCAAAATTAGTTTCATAGAAAATAGCAAATTGTGTAGTCATCTGTGTGGTTCCTTACATTGTTAAGCACTACTGATCTAATAGTGATAATAAGATGTCATAAGACCACAAATTGTCAGTTCCTGAGTTAGAAACCTAGAACAGAGGCATCAGGTTCTTGTCCACAGTGAGTGTAGAATGCGGGTGACATACTTGAAAGAAAACTGGCAATTGTGGCTGGCCGAGGAAGGAGAGGAGTTGCCTTCTGGTTAGGAATGTCTCTGAGAGAGATAGTAGCCAGATGGCAGAGAGTGAAATGTTGGTCTGGAGAAGTAATGGTGGCCTATCAGGGAAGGGCCTAGGCTTTAATCAGAAGGAGCAACCAGGCAACCTGAGCTACTTCAGCCCAAGATACAGTGCCCTCCCAAAGTGCTGCCTGGAGGAACCACCGACAACAATGACAGAAAGGTGTCAAGAGAGACGGTTTAACTTGTGTGTTAAGTGTGCTGAGGCTACATGTCCAAAGAGTATTTAAAGGAAGATGGCACTGTGGTGCAGAGTTTGTTGGGTCAAGGATTAGCAACCTTCCAGACAGAAAGGGGAGCCGTACCTGCTCATTGGTGACAGATTGGAGTGTCAGGCCTAGTGAAAGACCTAGCGAACATAGAGAAAGCCGCGCCAGAGTTGTCACCGGGGCAGTGGAGCTAGGGCGCATCATTCCGCCAAGTGGAGGTCTACTTGCATACTTTGTAACAGCACCCACAGTTCGTTCACCCCAGTTCGCTCAAGTAATAAATTACTATATAGTAGCAGTTCGCTCAAGTAATAAATTACTATATAGTAGAACTACTGAACTACTGAATTTGGAGAGTTTGTGCACCTCTCTTATACAGGTGTTATAGGATGTTATAGGAGGATAATTCATATGACATATTTTCAAAAGATAGTACCTTCTCCATTTGTATCAGGAAGCAGTCTATAAAATCGTTGGGGTTATTATGGTCCAAAATTTTGATATTCTTATCCACTCTTTTCTGAATAAAATCTACAATCATTTGAAAATCATTCATCATTTGCTTATGAGGTCCTGGTATGTACTTTAAAAACCCTGGGAAGATGTTGTATAACTGAAAGGACAAGGAAAAATTGTGGAAGTCCAAGTTAAAGAAATAAAATACAACTGCACAACTCTCCTCTTCTCCTACACAGCCCTGAACCATCATCTACTCACCCCACCTTCATCACTTTATATATTATATATTGTGTTAAATATTTCATCTTTTGTTTTGAGTAAATACTTACTAATCCCCAAGGATTACTCATGACCACAAAGCACTCATGGAGTAAATGTGCAAGATGTTGAAATTCTTCATCCTGATATTCAAACCTTTTCCCAAACAGGACAGAGCAAATGACGTTTGACACAGAGCTGTGTATATCATCTTTGGGATCTATCGGAGAACCTGAAACAGAAATAGCAGATAAAAATCAAACTAATCAAGACAGAGATACATTATAACAATAGATAGATAGATAGATAGATAGATAGATAATATCTCCATATAACATGGTCTGTATAACACTAATCTGTTATGTTAAATCCTGTCTTTATTGGTCAATGTAATCTACTAATAACATCACAGTATCACAGTATTTGACGATAAGAATGTGCAATTTTATCTGCCCATTCAATTTACCATCCTCTGAAGCATCCCTGCCATGTACTCACCTCCTGCTGGAGATTTCATCACTTACATTAGTAGCACCCCCTGGGTGTGACACACATTTTGCACTCAGGTCTGGATACGGTCCTTTGTTTCAAAATTGACATTTTTTCATAGAACCTCTCAATACGGGGATGACAGGCATCATATTTGTTCATGTAAATTACCATTTTGTTTTTTGAACACTTCAACGAGATATCCGACCTCCTCTTTTATCCGCTCCTCAATGCNACGTTTTCCCATTCCGAAATTTGACAGTGTTACCATAGAAAAACGTCTCAGCTCCTTCCACTTCTCACCATTACTGAACCCAAGATCTACAGAATACAATAAAACATCCTTTAAATTAAATGGTTGTTAATGGCAAATTGGCGGCCACTATCCATGCTGAACTGTTCAGCTACTACCCATTCACATACTGACTACATTTATTATTATGTATATGAAAATTCAGTCTGCAAACATAGCAAACTGCTATTTAACCAATGATTGCAGTTAGTTAAGGCAGTAAGTGAAGGTGGAAGTCACAATAGGCAAAACATTTACCATCAAAGGGGAGGTACAACTAAATATATCATTTCTGTCAAATACATTCAATCACATACAGTGTCTATATAATATAGGTAAATAGCGCTAAAAAAAATTGTATCAGGCCCATAGTCTGATTTCGAAATAATAATGTTAAAAACGTCCATGACAGTGTTTGTATGCCATGCATAGGAAGGAAGCATTTAAATTGTATACAGTATGGACAGTGCCAAGGACTTCCCATACATTGCCCATTCGTTCAGAACAAGTAAGTGTAAGCGTAACAAATAAGTGTTGATGAATGTTGCATTAAGCGCATTGATCTAAATTGATCTTGATTGATCTTGCATGTGCAGTAAAAAACATTGCTATTTCTGGATAAAACCCATAGGGCTGTATTCAGCTTTTCACTCTCATGACTTACACTCATGAGTTACACTCTCATGGGAAAAAACATGTTGAATTGCAGGGGAGGTAAATTTAATTAGTTGCACTCANCACAACAAGTGACAGCTGATGTTTCCTAGCACAAGTGTAATAACAGTGTAACAGTAACGCTGGTCAGTATCTGTGTGCAACATGCAACAATAAAGTATTCTCCCTGCATGCAAACACTAACATCCATTTTACCTCCCCTGCAATTCAACATGGTTTTGCCCATGAGAGTGTAACTCATGAGTGTAAGTCATGAGAGGGAAAAGCTGAATCTGGCTCATAGAGACTGGACCAATGATAACTAAGCAGAAGCACTACTCTTATAGGTACTTACCATCCCCATTGGTGAAGTCATGAATCACAGGATAAGAACCTCGACCACTGAATTCTTCTGCTTTGTCAATAAGCGTCTCCTTCACAGCGTTATATCCACAAAGCACGATGCAAGGACGGCTTCCTTCATAGATAGTAAACATGTCTCCATAGGTTTTACTCAGCTAGAAGACCAATAAAAGGTGTTAAGCATGGTTTAGTCTCCTGACTACCTGCTGCAGTATAGTTTGGAATAATAACTGGGGGTCACTACATTACATATATTATACTACAGTCTATCAGTTTACACCAGTCAGCAAAAACATTACATGGTTAATATTGTGTAGGGCCCACTAGTGCCACCATAAACGTAACATCTACTGAGGCATAGACTACACAAGAACTCTGACACTGTCTTCAGTTAAGTGACAGTATCACACTCCTCACATTTTGTGGTGGGCATTACATTGTATCTGTTTTTCAGATCTGGGGAATCTGAAGGCCAAGGTGTACTTGATCTCTGACAATGTTTATGTAGATGGTACTTCAGGCAGTGATCTTCCTGACAGTCCAGGTCCAGTAGATTTGCCTGCTCTCCTGGAGAAAATGTCCATAATTTATGAGTCTCCTAGCAATTTCCGGTAAATATTTAGTTATAGAAGGGGGCGTCTGAATACCATTATCTGAAGTGTTACAAAATAAACGGGAAATACACCACATTCATCAGAACTAGTTATATAAAACATGATCGTTCCTGAACACTCACCTGCATTAGAGATTTCACAATGTTTTTCATGCTGACTTTGTGCAGAGTTCCAATGATAGGGAAAGGTGTTGGTCCTGGGGGAAGTTTTGCCTTTTGATACATCATCTTTATGTAATTTGCCAAAATGTAGGTGATGAGCAGGACCAGGAGTAATGTACATAGTGTATAGAAATCCATCCTGTCAATAGAGGTCAGTCAGGATGTCATTTGCACACGTTTTGTGATTAATAAGCATATTATATGTATTGTAGACGCATCCTCAGTATTCATTTCTTATTTGTGTGGAGTATTCATAGTACTGTTATTCTGTGGAAATACTATACACATACTATACTATGATAAGGATAGTTTACGTGCAGTCTTGTGTACGACACTTCCATACCCTGGACCTGTGTAGTAACTTCATACCCGTTACCAGTTGCCATTGCAGAACTCAAGACTATGAAAAATTAAATATACACACCCTGAGCCACAGTGTGGGACATCCAGTGCTGGAGGGTGGAGAGAAAGACTTGATCTAATTGACAGGCACCTCGTCAAATCAGCTGGGAGAGATGCCTGCTATTCCGAAAATAACTTCCTTTTCCCTGTGCTGAAGCCTGTACCCGAGTCTATGTATTTACCAGACTCCACAGGTACAGGCTTCAGCAGAGGAAAGTTAATGTTCCATTCCATTTATCTTGGAGGAATTATACAACTGTCGTCATTCTAGTGAGTGCCTGGCAATGGATCCAAAGGCATTCTCACTGTAGCAAGTCTCCCTTTGCCCCCAACCCGGTTGGATGGAAGTAACATGTCGATCCCCATATAAACCAAGTCATTCATCTGATACTAGCCAAAACTTTCTCAGTTGAGGCACCCTTAGGGTCTCCATAATTTTTCAAGGCGCCCCTAAGACAGAATCATTACAAATGTTTTTAGTTTTTTGAGTAAAAATCATGTAATAACTATTTAGGTAAAAACAGAAATACTTCAGGTTGACATCAGATCTTGCACCATATCAGAAAAAAATTCCACGGCACCCCAATGAGAGCGTTGCGGCCCCCCAGGGAACCACACAGTTTGGGAACCACTGTACTAGCTGGTTAATAGTCTTTCTCTCCAATGTCTGTTTATGGAGGACATGTGCAGAGCCAATCTTTCCCATAGTTCCCTGGTGGCCACAGGTAATACATCCTGTACAACAATAATGATCAAGTGGCCTCTATAGGAAGTTGGTGTCCCACAGAGGAGATTTTTCATCTTGAAGTTGGAAATTGTCTTGTCTGTGGAAATGATGCACCTCTTTACATCACACCCTTTAAAAAAAAAAAAAAAGCTAAGATGGTTGAATGTCATAATCCAGGGAATCCTATCATCCTGGTCTTTGGCTGATTTGGTCATTAACAGCTGGGCCCAGGAAATCGCATGGACATTTTGTTTCGTTTTAGCAGGAGCTACCGGTAGGTTTATTGGCACTTGTCTAAATTGTCCTTAGTCTATATGTATGTGCAATCGACCCTATGTATCAATCCCCAATCTTTCTTAGAATGTAAGCTTGTGGGCAGGGCCCCTCTTTCCCACCAATTCTGTCTGTTTTCCCCATTGTACGCACCTGGGGACACTTTGTAACACCTAATAAATAGAACTTAGGTACTTAGGCAGTGACCCACTGTATGAAGATTCACCTATCTGTGGGGAAGACCCCTTCCCCCATTTGTAGGGGAATTTGCAGAAACTAGTGCTTATCCAGGACCACCTATGGGATTATCTGTTTCTCATACTTCACAAATCCCTTGCTATAAGGTCAAGTGAGAAGTCTTTGAAATGTGAAAATGTTTCAATTATTCAGTTTTGTATAAATATGTTATATGTTATAGATTGCTATTAGATTGTGTTGTTTGTTAATAATATGGGTTTGTATAGGTGGTTTAGTGTGCCTGCAATTACAGACCCCCATCTGACCTCATGTGACTAAAAGTGTATTAAGTTTTCATATGCAATGTTATTTTTAGTTTGTATTAAGTTTGTATTAAAAATGTTAATACTTGTATCAAGCACTCCTTTCCTAGGTTTTTAATTTTATTATTGTAACTCCATATAATAATAATAATAGATGCCTGGAGCACAGTTATTGGAAAATGTAGAAATATATTCATAGCAGCTTTCAAAGAATATTATTTGCCCATTTATCTGGATATTGTATAAGAAAAGAAAGGTCCAAACCAGATTAATACAAATTCAGAAATTATGACAATTAGAAAGACTATGGAAATAGATGATACAGCCTTTTACATATTGATTTATACAGTTATATTACAAAAAGTTCATAAAATATTGTAATCCACTATATAACAATCATTTTCAATTAAATCATTATGCTAACACATCTATACAGATAAATATAGTAAATACATATAAAATAAAATAGCATCATGGTAGTATTATGGTATAAAATGCCAGTGAGATTTACTAATTAATCAGTGCTGATTAAACCAGCTAACTGCAAATATATAACCTGTAAAACTAGCTTTATGTTAAAAATAATTATAAAGCATTCATTAAACAAAAGCATTTGAGGCACAAACATTAACAGCCACAAGAAGATAAAAAAAAATCTAACATAACTGCATTCTTGTCAAGTCTAATGAAACTATTTTATATAAATGCAAAAAAGATATATTAGTACAGCCAATATGAATACATGGAATTCTTCAATAGTTTTCTATTGCTACAGAACCAAAAAATTGTTTTTTCTGTTTGCAAAAGACACTACAAAATAGATACATATCAGCTAAACAAATAACCATAAATAATATTAAATTATTATCAAATATATTTCCAAAACTAAAACTATCTTTATATTTATATACATGTGGAACAATCTTGTAGAACACTTACCTTAGAATAACCAGTATGAAATTGCAGATGACAGATAGGAGTTTTGTAAGTTATAGTATAGAATGCCAGGGAAAATATTTGAAAAGTTATATATTTATTTTTTTTAATAATATTGTAAGCTTTCCAAAATTATAGTCATCTCATATAAGAGTTCAAGATTCACATTTAAAATGAGAGAGAATGCCTCATATAATACCTCTGGGTCATAACTACAAGGGTGTGGCTATAGCATGTAGGGGGGGTGCCAGTGGCATCTGCTCATCCTGTACAAATGTCAGCTCATGTACAGGTGATAATGTGAAACAGACATCTCTGTTCAGTACAGTTTTTTCATCTTAAACATGAAATTTGCACTATATATAAGTAAGACTCACTGTTAATAAGTATGAGTCCTCTTGCATATGGATTGCAATTAAGCAGAGCTCAAACATATCTTCATGGAGCTGCCAACTGATTCTAGAAATCATTAGAGGTTTGAGGGGTAGGAAAAATAGGATAGTAAGTAAATGAGTAATTAAATTAGTATTAATATTTGTCTTCTTGACAATGTTCATTGCTTAATAAAATTCAATTAGAAATTGTTGATGTAAATAATATTTGTAACAATTAAATTCATTTGACAGGTATTAAACTCATTTGATCTCGCTGGATCTCACTGGTGTACATGCGATGGGCATAAAAGCCAGGTGCGATTTGCATGAATCTTGCCTGCAGCATTGTGTCTCACTGATCGTGTGCATGATGAATTGTAAAAGTGTAAGTAATTGTGGTATTTGTACATAGTAAAATTCACCTTACCATTTCTCTGAAAAAGTTCCTTCTGAGAAATAAGAAGCTGACAATACACAATAATATATCCTCCAACATAACCAATTCCACCAGGTATAAAATACTATGTGCCTGATTTTACCTGGTTTTAATGGACTAACTAGCATTTTTCTCTTCAACAAATAGTAACAAATTGCTGGAATATCAGGAACAGAGTATTTTGAGAGATTCCAGTAGTTGAGAGTCTACCAGAAATTTCGGAAGAATAGGCAACCCTAGATAACAGTCTCTTCATAGGAAACGTCTCAGATCTTCTTATTTTATAGATAGGCTGATTGCTTTATACTACTCCCAAATGATTAAACTAATAGGACAAAAAAAATAAAATAAATAAAAATAAATAAAAGCACAAAAAATAATAAAGATCAAAGATTAGAAAAACATATTCATAACAGTCTAAAAACATTATGTAAATAATCATACATAAAAAAACATACATAAAGCACATAAGAAGAACAGCCGTCCCCGTACCAGAGGTCAACAATCTCCCAAGCAGCCTGCACAGAAGATACTTGTCCTGGGAAAGTTCAAGCAATGGATGTAAGAGAGGGCAATCAGGATATATAATCCTGGTCAGATTTCCTGGTCAGGCTTTAATTAGATGCAAATCAGTGGATGCTCCTCTACCGGCATCGCAATTTGTGTGTTGCCACATGAAATACTGTATAAGAATATTCGTGATGGAGTTCAGAACCTGAAGCAGGTGAACATCATAGCCCTTCACAATATTCTCTCATCTCATCTCTCCAGATAACATCAATTTAAACTTTTAAGAATAAAAGACACATGTAAAATAATGAATAGGTTAAAAATAATAAAAATTAACACAAAAAACTAAAAAACAACACAAGAACAGGAAATTACATTTATCTAAATGTTTACCTTAATTGCCCTTACAATTTATTTATTTCCAAACATGACTTTACAGGCTTGCAAGTTCCAAGTATCTATTGTGTAACCACTGTAATGTCTTAATCCCTTCCTCTTGATGAATTAGGTGGTGCTAATTAATCTTAATATATTTTAACATCTTCATTGGTTTCTCAGAATAAATATGTGTTTCGTATACAAAACATTTATCCTAAGGTCATAGGTGCACAAATTCAAGTCATATTCCCAGAATGTTTTCCTAATTGTTTTATGAAATTTTAAGCTTTATATTAAAATCAATGGAGTAATTAAAAAAAAGCTAATTTAAAAGGAGAATATGACATGTTCATATTCTAATAAAAATGGACAGTGAAATGTAATACATATACAGTAATTACCTCGCCTTACAGAAGCAAGTGGAAGAGGCCTGTTAGGCTGAATTGAGGCCAGTGGTTAGGGTTAGGCTGTCATGGGGGGGCTAGTTAGGATTAGACGATGCGCTGAGGAGACATGGTTAGGGTTAGGCTGCAACAAGGGGATGGGTATGGTTATGCTGCTATATGGGAATTGGTTAAGGTTAGGTTGAGGGGTAGGAACAGTTACGGTTATACCGTATAGAGGATATAATTGGAGTTAGACTGTGTAGAAGGGGCAGTTAAGGTTAAGCTACATACACATGTTAGGGTTATGCAAATCTAAGGTTGAAATTAGGGCTTGAAGTAGGGCTGTGTACAGAGATATCCCATACCACCACTTCTCAGACTACTACAAAACTATAACTCAGCATCACTATTATTTCTGTACCCCCACTTCTAACTTTCCACTTTCACCACTGGTTGAAATAATAGTATCAACCTTAATGTTGTCAGGATAAGACAAGTTAATCTTTTTAGACATTTATCCACTATCATCCTAATGTTAAAATTACTTTATGTTTTGTATACCTCAGCCATTAGTGAGCTTATTGTATGTTAAACATATATTAACATGTGCACTCCATCTTGTGGTGAAAAACAAATATAACAGAATATATAATATGAAAACTTTTTAGTTTCTTTTCTTACAATGTGTTTCAAATGTATTATCATTGGCAAAAGCAAGTATATATATATATATATATATATATAT